>JZKD02S0133523.1:845746-863537 GCA_000966675.3 Picea glauca
GAGTTGAGTGAAGTACAATTTGGTTTGTAGAAAATTGGGGTTTCCACTTCACAAGGAAGTTTGGGGGTTTTCTTTTTGACATAATTTGGGGTTTATAGTAGACTTAGTTGCAATAGGGGCACGAGTTTAGGAAGAGATAGTAGCTTTTGTGGATGTTTCCAAGGATGACAATGAATTGAGGTGGGGGAGGATGTAAGTTCTTTGGATAGATAGTCATGAAGATTTTCTCTGAATTCTTCAAGGAGATGAAATTTGGGATTTCTTCGACACCCAAGTGTTACGATAGTTAGGAAAGTAAACACCTTGAAAATGCAAATGCAGCAAGGGGATTTCCCAAGTGTTATTATTTTTTGGCAATTGATAATGTTACCTACTTTCCATCATCCAAAGCTTAAAATCCATGATGGAGAAAATCCTTTCCGTCAAAGAAGTCAAAATTTATTTAAAAACACTATTTTATGAAAGTGTCATATGTTGCACTTAAGTGTCTAATGTTGCACCATTGCGGATTGTGACAGTGTCTCCAAATCATATAAGGTATAAAGAGTAGAATGTTATGGATTTCCAAAAGATTTTATTTTATCGACAATAGTCCTAACAGGATCGTGAAATTCATCAATCCAACGAAAACGACAAAATTGTCTTTAAAGTTAGCCTGCGAAAAGTTCTTATAGGTGCAGCAAGGACTGGTGCATATTTCTTCAGTCACTACTATTTTCTGACAGTATGAGAAAAGGAAAGACAAGAATACAGATGGGTGACAGAGGAAGATGGATAATAAACTGTCTTCACTTTTAATGATCCTAGATATAAAGAGAGGTATTACCTTTCCCTTTAACATATTTAAAGAGATATTTTACGCCGAAAGATCTCTGCAATAGCCATGCAGTGGTCAGTGAGATATATTCGTTTACTTTATCCGACGGATCTTCAAAACCCAATATTCTGAGCTGTTAACTGAAACAAACCAAATAAAGCTGATCTGCTCTAGAGAAATATTAAAACCCTATTTTGGTTTCAATATTAAAACCCTAGAGAAATATTAAATATTAAAACCCTATTTTAGTTTCAATATAAATTTATCCTGAGAAAACCCATCTGAATCTGAATCGCAATTGGAAAATTAATAATTCATGGCCGATCGTAAACTCAAGTTCATCACCACCACCCGCATTATTCTTCCTTACCGATTACTTCTAGGGTTTTGGCCGCTGGGAACATCATGGTCAGTCGCATCGTAGTGTGTTCTGGAGACATTGGAGCTCATGGGAAGAAAAACAAGAACTCGTTTGAGGCCAACATTAATCTTCGACGTGGAGAATGCTTCATAATATTCCTGAATCCTCCATGGCTATTCTTTAGCATCTTTTCTCGACATGGCGTTGGATCCACTCGCTGGAACAGGAAAGCCAAGAGGAGCGAAACCACCAGAAATATTACACTTCTAACAAACGTAGCCGCCATAAACACCCCTAACGAGATCGAAATCCATCCAACTATCGAAGCCCAGAATACAACACCTTCTTGACCATATTCACGATTCTATGACGTTAGGACTGGCCTCAGCGAAACGGGATAAGGCCATGAAATTAGGTCAAACTGTCGTAATTATTTCTCTATCATTGGATCGAACTAAGACGGATCTTGTTTCTTCTTCTCGTTTTGAGGAGGAAGCAATGGCAGGCAGGAGGATAGTACAGAAAACGAATCTAGGACTAATGTTAATAGACATGAAAATTCAAAACCTAAGAGTCTATACAGTTAATGTTGGTTGCGTGTACTTCTGCGGCGTGCCGCCTACTTGTTAGACTTAACATATCTTGATGTGTCATATAGTGGACAGTCCAAAGCTATATATACAACAAGATCTCCGTTTTTTTTGCATCACTGTGCGAGGACGAGATCATGGAAGAGGCTCTGAAATGGGACATTGTTGAATGTCGCGTATGGAGATCGACATTGTTGAAATTCACGCATATAATAGAGATACAAATTGAAGCAATAAAACCATGTACCATTTTGTACTAAACTTTCACTATGGGTATCACCAAATCCACATAAGGTGGCAAGAGTCCTCATATTGCCTTCCACACACATGAAAGTCATTATTATTTTTTAGTGCTGCATTTCACTCTTTGCAATGCTCCATCCACTTTTCAGACCCTTGTGAACAAGGTCTTTCATCCCTTCATGAGTATTTTTGTGCTTGTATTCTTTGAACATGTCTTGGTTTTTAGCAAATCCAATCAATTCTTCCTCAGATGTTCCGAATGCACCTTTGGCACTTCTAAAGTGGAATCCAATCAATTCTTCCTCAGATGTTCCGAATGCACCTTTGGCACTTCTAAAGTGGAATCCCATAGTCAATACTAGAAGGGTGCAAGTGAATTCCAAGTGGATCCCAAGAAAATTGAGGTGATGAAAGATTGACGAGGTCATCAAACTCTGAAAAGTTTACATGATTTTTGAGGACTTATTGGATACTACAAGATATTTGTGTGAAGAATGACAAGTGAATTACAACTCCATTAACCACCGTGATCAAGAAGAATTCCTTGGTCTGGAACTATCTAGTAGAGAATGCATTTTTTTATTTAAAGGAATCTATGTCTACTACCCTAGTGTGATCCCTTTGTAGAAGTTCTTTGAGTCATGTTGATGCAAGTGAGGCGCTTATTGCACCTATTGGAATTCACCAATAAGTGGTTGTAGGGTCCAACTTTGGGAAGGTTAACCTATGAGAAAGAAATGATGGTCATCCTTGATGCAATTGATACATGCCACTCTTATCTTATTAGGAGACAATTCTCAATTCCTAATCAAGACCAACTATCAGATTTTGAGGCATTTTTTGGAATAGTGGTTGTGTAGCCCAAGTGAGTCACTCAGATGTTATGTTGTGATTATGATATCATGTACAAGAAGGGAAAACAAAATGTTGTGAATGATGCTTTTCTAAAAAAAAATGAGGATGGATCCCTCTTTGGCTTATCATTATCGATACCATATAGACTTTTGGCAAGAAGATAATGACACCCTCTTCAACTCATACATTGACTTGAAGAGGGCCCCAGCCCTTGCAATTTATACCTAGTAGAAAAACACTTTGTACTATAAGGATAATATTGTTTTGGTCTAGAATTTTTTTTTGCTTCTTTTGGGAAGGCATGAAAAAGGACATTCATAAATCTATGGCTAAATATGAATCTTGTGAAAGGAATAAGGGTGAAATGGTGAAGACCTCCATGGCATTGCATTTAATACCAATCCCCACCATTGGAGTGACCTTTCCATGGCTTTTATATAGGGACTTCTTAAAGTTGGAACAAATCTGTCTTCATGGTGGTAGTAGAGTATCTTTCAAGATATGCTCATTTTTGTTCTTTACCACTCCCATGTATGTCATCCTCAATGCCCCAACTTTTCATGGATTAGAGTTTTAAATTATAGCGCATGACTAATTCCACCCACCTTCACCAAGAAATTTTAGCAAGAGTAGTTTAAAATTTAAGGCATGCACTTAAAAATGAACATATATTTTCATCCCTATATAGTTGATCAAATAGAGGTGGTCAAAAAGTGTTTGGAAACTTATTTGTGATTTTTCCCATTGCATTCACAACATGAATGGGTCAAGTGGATATGCCTTTCTAAATAGTAGTACAATGTCACTTATCATAGCATTACCCAAAAGACACCATATGAAGTTGTTTATGGCCCAAACCCCCAAGGTGGTTTCATATTTACCATGCTCATCAAAGGTTTGGGAATTTGATCACACACTTAACAAAAGAATGTCCATTCTCCACACCCATAAGAGTAATATGGTTTTTTCTCAAAATAGAATGAGTCAATAAGTTGATCAACATTTCTTAAAGTTCTATTTTAAGGAGGATGGTGAACTGTTTTTTGTCTAGCTCCCTATAAGAATACCTCCCTCAAAGATAAGGGCCACCATAAGCTAGCACCAAAGATATATGGATCTTATTATATCTTCTAGTGCACTATATAAGTTTCCTATAGATTGGCTCGTCTTTCCCACTTTGAGGTCCAATCGTCTTTCATGTGTCCTATTTAAACAAGGTCATGTGGTTAAATTTCCAAGTTGAGGCCAACATTTGTTAATGTCCTACCTTAAACTCCTTACTTTATGCTACTTAGGAGTTAGTGAATTAATGTATCTTACCATCTTCTTTTACTAAGGCCCATTAGATAGTAGTGGATAGTTATTTAATGTATAAGGGTCCACTTTATTGAATAAGGCCCACTAGGTAGTTGGTACTCCTTAATGGTAGTTAATGGTTTTCTATTGAGAATCTATTTAAAGAGCTAGGAGACTATGGAATGTTTTTATAAGTATTCTTGTAATTGGAGCTCTCCTAAAAGAAATTTCACCCTACCTTCAGAGGCTAGTGAAAATTGGTTTCTTTTTTCTCATAATCATTAATACAAGGGTATAATTTGCATATTTCATCTCATTTGTTTCTCATAGATATTGTTTTTTGCATGTCTATTCCAACTTTTTATTCAAGTTTAAGGGTTAAGGATTAGTAAAACATTCCCAAACTTAATGAAAAAGTTCCATTTGGTTATAGTGAGAGGTAGTACTAAATACAAGTGAGTGCCAAATTAAGAACAACACTACTTTTCAAAGGGGAGGGCATGTTAGACTTCTACCCTAACTTCCTTATTTTTGGGTACTTAGGAGTTAATCAATTAATGTACAATGCCATCTTCTTTGAATAAGGTCCATTAACTATTTAATGAGTAGCTACTCAATCTAAAAGGGTCATATTTATTAAGTAAGACCCATGAGAATTTTTATTATCATTGATGTTGGGATTACAAGTAGTTAAGATTTTGATAAATAAGAAATTATTTATAAACATGGAAAACTATATAATGTTTTGTCAAGTATTTTTATTATATTGGAGAGGTTCAATACAATATAATGTTTGGTGCCTATGGATGTAAGAATAAGACCTCATAGAAAAACTAATCTCCAAACTCATTTCATAACAAAATAGTTCTTTTGATTATCTTCTTATGCATGCCCGTGGATTCCTTTTATAGAAATTAGACTATAGAAATTAGACCAAGATCAGTAAAGAAAGATTCCCAATAAGAAAAGAAGTGCCATTTGCATGTTGCTTCCCATACCTGAATAGACATGGAACTCCATAGTACCAGTCTTGAATGAAGGAGCTCAAGGGATCTTGGTACCTCAACCAAAGAGTACTCGTGATGGAATTTTTTTCATTAATGCAATAAATGTGGTTTAAAGCTCACTTCAAGTCAATATGCGCGACTTTCGAAGGAACAATCTCATAGACGCGCACAGATCTCGTAAACGCCACATTGTTGAATCGTGCACACATCATGTAAACGCAACATTGTTGAGTCACACATAAATTAAAATTCCACTTTGAATTGTTTTATGCTATGTTGAAGATGGTGTATTAATTCTATGATTAAGCATTTTAGAGTATTGGACTATGACCATTCCACTGATCACTTGTATAACTCTTTAGCAACTTTTAGGTAATAACAAGAAGTTAATCTTTCATGGAATAATTTAGGCTTATTGAATGAAGTTTATTTATGTGAAAGTAGTTATTCTCACTAAGCTTCATCCTGTCAATAGTCTGTGCATTGCGAAGGAAAGGTAGTTGGTGCAAAGGAAGGAAGAGAGTTGGAAGTAGTTGAGCATTTTGGTCCATTCAAAAGGGCTAATTCCTAATGTAATTGTATAAATATTTAAGGGTTTTAGGATAGAAGAGTAGTATGGAAATAATTTAGCAAATGATTAGGAATGAGCTTAGTAGTGAATGAACATGTTAGCGAGTAAAAAGAGATAAGTGTGCACTCTATGCATGAAAATAGAGAGATAGAGGGACATGAAAATGAAAAATGAATAATGGATAAGCCCAATGAACATATTTTGCAAGGGTTGATTCTAAACAATACAATAAGAAGTCGGTGGTTGTGGACTTAGCCCATCTTGGGTGAATGATGTTAAATATGGTGTCTATGTGTTCTGATATGTTATTGTGCACGTATAATATATGTTTGGTTAATATGGATATGCTACATATTTTTGCACACATGATAAAAGGTAAAATAAACTCATTTTAAGTATAATGGTTATGAAGACTACCTCCCATCCCTTCCTTATTATCGAAAATTGGTTCTTCCTATAGATACCTCGAGTGAGATTTCACGTAAAGGTGATGCCGAAAGGGATGATATGTGAGGTTTCTGTTGGTGGATTCATGTGGTGGATTCATGTTGAACCCTGGGTCTTCTCACTCTGTGCCAACAAATGGTTTTGTTGCTCACACAAGGAATAAATTGGATAATGGTTAGAGACGAAGCCCAAAGATGAGTTCCGTGAAGTAGTTACATAGGTATGTATTTATAGATTTACAAGATATTTTCTTTGTTGTTTTCCCAAATGTTTTGGCTATACAGAGATTAGGTGAAAAAGAAAGGAATATTCTGTACTATTTCCATAAGTAATCCGATCTCACCGACAATTGATTTTTTGGCTAGATAATATATCGAGGGGTTATATTACTAAGTTTGTTATAGATTGTACCCAGTCATATAGTGGCATTGAAAGAGAGTTTTTTAAAGGTATCTACTTGGATCGAGTTGTTGTTATGTGATAAGGGGGTTTATGAAGATAGAATGAGATTGCCCTATTAACTAGGTACCTTCGTGTGCATAAGGGGACTAAGGGATGATCATGGGATGGTATGAGTGTATGAAGAAGAAGGATGTAGTAAAAAATAATATAGGAGGATCTCGGTGGCCACCCACCTTGTCCAAATGGGTCAAAACAATTTTTTGGAAACTTACTAATTTTAGTAGTTTTTCGGTTCTTGAACTTCCAGGGCCATTTTAAGGGCTTAAAGGACGTTTTTTCTGTGATAATGCACCTTAATAATTCTTGAAGAATCTAATTGAACCCCGTAAATGAATCTCCTCGTCAATACCTTTCCAATGAGCTATCGTGCACCCTAAACGAAGATTGTATGCAAGAGTTACAACCACGGGAAGTTGATGTACTAACATACCCCAACGGAGCCCACATGACTTTTGGCGCTTCATCTCCGAGGGTTAGGTTTTTGGATGTCTAGGATTTTGGAATTCATGTTTATTGTAAAAATTCCTTCAGATCCTCATTGTACTCATCTTCTTGTGAATGAGCGTAGTTGTCACATCTCTTCTCAGAGATAAGTTTCCACCATTCTAACAAGCTTGTTTTTAGTTTGCATTTTACAATTTTTAGCATATTTCTCAATTAATAAAAGTTAAATTTTATTGTATCTATGTTATTGTTCACTATGTATCTATGTTAATATTATAAATCTGTGGTTTTCATTTCGTTCGGCTCATAAATCCAGTGATTAGGGAACATATGGGATGAGAATGTCAAGAGAAGAATAAGGTGCGACGAAAGAAAAAATTGAAGTATTGCATAGTTGAAAAATATTTTGGTACAATAGAAAGAGGATTGCGGTTGATAGAGAAGGGAAACACAGTGAGGTTGAGGAAAAAGAAACCTAAGTAGTGCTTCAAATCGAAGGAATATTGTGCATAGAAAGTTAGCTCAGTCTAGCAGAACAAGATCCATTACATCCTAGTATCTCTAGTCAAACTATACTCTACATTGAACCCATGACCCCATCTGCATCTCCAAGGTTTGAGGTAATGTCTGAAACTTTTTCAATTATAGTTAGTTAAAGAAGTAAGGATAAAATAAAGTTAATTAGAGTAGTGGAAGCAGTATGATAACCTAGATTCAGTTATAAACACCGAGGAAGAATATTGTGCAGTACACAATGGACGGGTTAGAACCCACTTTAAGAATGCATGTCTTCCATGGAGCAGGTTCAGAAGATCCAAAACAACACTTTTTTTTCTGTGAAGGAATATGGATCGTGAAGAAAATCTAGGATGACGATGCAAAAATTGTGCAGTTGGTAACATTCAAAGACTGTGCGTTACTGTGGTATATGAAGTATCAATCCATTGCACTTGTGCGACACGCAACAACATTGACACACATTAGGAAAGCCTTGTTAAAAGAGTTTCAAAAACCGAATTTTGTGTCGTAGTGTATTACAAAACTTAAGGAGATCAAGCAGTTGCAGAATGAGTCAGTATGGTATTTTTATTAGAGATTCAAGATACTCATGGACCGATTGGCTTTCCATATTCCAGATGAGTAGCATAGGGAATGCTTCAATGCAAGATTGTTGCCACATATACGCTGCCCTTTGATGTAGTAGAATGTTTTTTCGTAGTTAGAAGCCCTAGAGATCACCATGAAGTTGGAAGCATCCCCTGTAGGAGATAATGGCATAGGGAGGGATCAGGTTAAGTCACATTTAGTAACATTTCCAATTTAGTTGTAGGAGCTTGCTAAAGGGAAGGAAAAGTGCGAAGAAGAATGGTGTGTTACATGCAGAATAAAAGGTCATAATAAGAACGAGTGTGCAACCTTTAAAGAGTATTTGGCTACAAGAGCCCCATATCCATTTTCCACAAGAGGAGGTTATGGTGTGAGATATGCAAAATGATGGGTCATCACCCTACTACATGTCCTTTGATTTAGAAGTATCAGAGTATTGTAAGAAACTTATTTCGTAAGTTCATGGGACATGACCAAAGGGATTTTCGCACACTTGATCTAATGAGGGAATGCACTGTGGATGAATACAAAGTTCAAGGGGAAGAAGGACTAGAAGGAGGGGTACCACAATATAATACTTTGAGAGGATACAATCAAGGAAGATTAATAAATTGAGGAAGAGGAGGATTTGACATAGGAAGAGGACATATTATATGATATAATTGTAATCAACAAGGACATTTAGCGCAAGATTGTACAAATCCTTGCACAATATACACATATTGTAGACATTTAGACCATGCAACAGAGGACTATCCACAACTGATCGCAAAGTGGAAGGAGAAAAGGAACCATAATGTGTAGAGGATAGCAACAAAAGAGCACGATGGTCAAAGAAGGGTAGAAACTATTATGCGCAAAGGAACAAGAATGGTAGTCGATGTGATAGAACAAGGAATTTGGATTGACCAATGGGTCATGAAAGAAACAAAACCTCATCCGATGTTTCATCCTTGAAAAGAGAGAGATAAATATAAGAAAACAAGGAAGGAAATACTAGAAACATAATGGGTAGCATAGAATTCACAACCTGAGTATGAAAGGCCACGTGTGTATGACATGCCTCCAGCCTATGACCATTCAGAAAGGAAAGTTGGGAAGGAAATTACTCAGAAAAAATTCTTAGAAAGCTTTTTAGAACTAATGAAGCATGAAATTGCATTAAACACAATGTGTGGGATGATCTATAAATGCGTGAAAGATAAATAAGCACCTGTTGCACAATGAGAAGTTAATGAGGTACATTGCAAGAAAAGGATGAATAAGGACTTATGACTTTATGCGCAGAAAGGCGACTATGATATGTATAATATCATCTTGGATTTGGGATCTAATGTGAATGTCATTTTGAAGTAAACGTGGGAGACGATGGGTAAACCAAATTTGATCGCATCGCCTATTCAGTTGAGGTTAGTAAATCAATACAATATTGTTTCAATTGGAAGACTAACATGGATGAATGTTAATATCGATGGAGTGCACAACATAGAAAATTTTGAAGTAATAGAGATAATGGACAGTATTACACCCTACCCATGGTTAATTGGACTCGATTGGGATTTTGATAACCATACCAATGTTGATATGAAGAAGATACAAATGATATTTGAAGTAGAATACTTGAAAGTTACTGGGCCATTGGATCTCGTAGAAGGAAGACGATATGCAGAACGAGGAAGGGGAGGATTTAGTACTGAGGAACTCTATAACATTTACAATGTGACCACACAAATGGTTGACTATTTTAATTCTACTACTCATGGTGTACTAAGATGGAGAAGTATCAGTTCCTGTGTGTTGGATTCAAAAGAATCCATGGAACATTGGCAATTGAGATTGCATGAAGCATCTACAAGGAGATGTGGTCATATTACCTGTGCATTGTGTTGGACTGGAGCTGACGTATGCGATTCCCCAATGTATGATGGACTAACATATGTGGATTTTTTTGTAAAATAATTTGAATTAAATATACTAGATCAACAAAGATTACTAGCTTTAGATGTTGAGCTGAAAGCAACTCCTGCAAGGTAATGGGATATGCATAAAAATAGAATAGATAATTGATAACAATGAAAAAGGTTGTTACAGGTCAAGTTTAGAACAAAAACTAATTATAATACGCATAAGTATAATTGGTTGAGTTTTCCTATAGATCATATTACACAGTGCACAACAACATGGAGTTAAATACCTAAGAAAGAATGGACCCGCTTGCTTTTATACAATCTGGATGTGATCCCGAAGAACTGGTATATAGAACTGGAAGTATGCAGAGGAACAATAGATTGGGAAGATATGACTCACAACTTCAAGGTAAATTTCAATTTTGAAGATGATTCTCTTTTGATTGATACAAATCTGTAGATTATCATGAGCAAGATTTTACATTAGAAGACTCGATGGGACTAGAACCTTTATGTAGCACACCAATATTTTCTGCAATGGTTGAAGATGTGTTGGAATGATATAACGTTGTTGGAGAATACTAGGAGGATGAAGACCCTAGAAAGTTGCAGTTTTTAGAAACCGAAGGAGAGCGCATAGTAGAGGGTCTCAAGCTTGAATTTTTCATGTATGCAAAGTCATTAAGAACACACAAGGTGAATATTGGTATGAAGGATAATCTCAATTTCGCAAACAAAGGAGACTACTGGAATGAGGAAAATATTGTGAAGATTGTTGACTTACTACGTGAATATCAAGACATTTTTCTAACTGCATTTTAAGAAATGAAAGAAATTGTCAAGGACATAGGCGAGATGAAGATCCCTTTAAAGCCAGATGTTAAGCGAGTGAATCAAAGACCATACTAATTGAACCCGATAATAAGAAGAAAGTGCAAGCATAAATAGATAGGATGTTGTAAGCTAGGATTATTGAACCTATCGTAGAGTTAGAATGAATTCATATGATGGTGGTCAAGGACAAGAAAATAGAGGGAATCATAATTTTTGTGGATCTATGAAAATTAAATGACTCTTTCTTATATGATCTATTTCTTACCCTATTTATAGATGAAGTTTTGGACAATGTAGAAGGATATGAAACTTATTCATTCACTAATAGATTCTCTAGTATCACCATATTAAGATCATGCACGAGGATAGGTATAAGGCAATATTTGCTACATAATGAGGATGTTATCAGTATAGAGTCATGCCTTTTGGATTGAAGAATGCACCAGCAATATTTTCTCGAGTTGTTGTCGCATATTTTAAAGAGTTTATTCATAAATTCCTAGAAGTATATTTGGATGATTGGACAATTCTCACTTTGTTGAAGGACCATATTGAAATTTTGTGGTTGATGTTGGACAGATGTAGACAATTCCATATTTATTTGAACTTGAAGAAGTGTATTTTTTTCACGCCATTTGGTAATTTGTTGGGTCATGTAGTATGTAAACAAGGATTTTTGGTTGATCTTGATAAGATTGTTGTTATTGTTGATCTGCCACCACCTACTTCAGTGCGAAAATTGCAAGCAACATTGGGTCATATAGGGTACTACAAATTTTTTATTAGGGGATACACACAAATCACACCTCCATTGGAAAAATTGTTGAAGAAGGAGGTCAAGTTTCAATGGAATGAGGAATGTCATAAAAGTTTGGATTCCTTGAAGTAGAAATTGGTTACCACGTCGATTTTAGAATTCCAATATTGGAAGAAGGAATTCCATTTCCAAGTAGATGCACCATATATAACATTAGACGCAACTCTAGCTCAACCAGGGGAAGGATATTTGGGCCATACCATTGCATTTGCCAATAGAAAATTGTCGACTACTACAAATAATTACACTAGTATGGAGCGTGAAGGATTGAAAATGGTATATGCACTCTAGAAGTTTAGGAATTATCTGTTGGGATCACACTTTAAGATGTACATGGATCATTTTTTTTTGAGATAGCTAGTCAATAAGCCAGTGTTGGGGGGGAGAATATGCAGATGGTTGTTATTATTTAAGGAATATAATTTTAAAGTGATTGTGAAACCAAGAAAATTTAGTATAGGACCTCACCATTTTTCATGCATATTATCAAGGGAAGATGCAGGAAATATGAATGACTATTTACTAGATGTGCACTTGGTCACAAT
This sequence comes from Picea glauca, assembly GCA_000966675.3. NCBI lineage: Eukaryota > Viridiplantae > Streptophyta > Pinopsida > Pinales > Pinaceae > Picea > Picea glauca. Next base: position 858,050 of record JZKD02S0133523.1, read on the forward strand.
AAAGATAGTTGATTATTACTTTGCAGATATAGTCCAGTTCTTGAGCACATGAGTATGCCCACTAGACTTTACAGTTGTGTAGAAGAAGCAAATAGTATTAAATGCAACAAATTATTATCTTATAGTGGGTAATTTGTATAATTTAGGAACAAATTGTATTCTGAGACGATGTGTATTGGAGCATGCGAGACCCATGATATTATCAACGGAACATGAAGGAGTTGTGGGAGGCCACTATGCGAGGAAAGAGACATGTTAAAAAAAAATGTGCACGAGACTTTGGTGGCCCACCCCTCATAAGGATGCTAAGAAGTTTTCTTAGACTTGTGATGTCTTTCAATGAGTTGGGAATCCATACAAAAGATATGAGATGCTTTTTGGTACAACAAGTCACATTGCAGGATTTTGATAAATGGGCAGTTGATTTCATTGGATCGATCAACCCACAAAAAAAAGGTCAAGAGAAAGATATATATTTACTATGACAGATTACTTGACTAGATGGGTTGAAACAAAACGTGTCGGAGATTGTAGCTCAAACACTGTTGTAGTTTTTATATTGGAAAATGTTGTTACAAGTTTTGGATGTACAAGAATCCTTATGAGTGATTAGGGGACCCATTTTTTGAATAAAACGATTTCTTCTTTGACATAATAATTTTATATTCTTCACCAAAAGATCACACCTTATCATCCTCAAGAAAATGGAATAGTGGAAGCATTCAATAAGATCCTAAAGCATGCGTTGATGAAGATATGTCATCTTCATTGAGATGATTGGGACTTGAGGATTATTGCAGTACTATGGGCATATTGGACCACATGTAAGAAGTTTAAAGGACATACACCATTACAATTAGTATATGGCTAGAAAGTAGTTATGCTTATGGAGTTCATTGTGCTGAGTTTGCACATTGTTGTGCTAATAGAACTTACAGATTATGGCTTAGTAGAGAAAAGACTGTCAAAGCTAGTGGAACTCGAGGAAGACCACTTGGTCATAGGATTTTATCAGCAGGTGCAAGAAGCATGTAAAAAGGCATGGCATGATAGACATATTAAACAAAAGAAGTTCCAAATGGGAGACTTAGTTTTTCCCTATGACAACAAATTTTTGCAAGACCCTAGAAAGTTCCAAATACAGTAGTTAGGTCCATATGTTATAATATTTGTTACAGAGGAAGGTTTTGTTCAGTTAGAAAACTTGAATGGGGAAATCGAAGAAGGCCTAGTCAATGGTAGTCAATTGAAACTGTATAGGGACAACTATGCTTTTGCACACTAGCTTAACTATGCAGTATGTGTACCATTGTATAAATTGTATTATATTATATTATAAAAAATAAAAATAAACAAAAGAGATTGAGGGAAGTCACAATAAACATTTGAAGAGATAGGAAATATTGAAGTTCTAAATTAGGCATTGTTTAATGAGTCAAAGAAGTAAAAAAAAAAAAAAANAGAAAGAACTGCAAGTAGAAAAGAAAATTCAAGAACCAGGATAAATATTGGTGCAGAAGATAGGAAAAACATTAAAGAGAAAACATAATGGCGATGTGGCAGGATTGCATAGTCATAAATGAAAAAAGGCGACAGGATTTTGACAGGATGGAAAATATAGACCATGATTCGTCGAAATATACGAATTTAATGTAGAATCTAGTTAAGAATTGAATGTTAACACAATCAGATGGGACTGCAAATTTGGGCACGAAGAGGTATGAAACAACTCGTAGAAAGATATAAAAGAGGAAAAAGGGAGACGAGAAAATGTTATTGTTACGTGGATATTCGTAGAGAACATAGAGCTAGAGGAGAGACAAATCTTAGAAAGGATAGAGCTGAGTAAGTTACAGAATGAATCAAAGTATAGAAATTCATGGCACCACCAAAGGAAAGAGCATCCACATCTGGAACAAAGAAGCCATGCACTAAGAAGGAAGAAACACCAGTATAGGAAGAAACCCTGAGAGTAGAGGCAACATACCCATTCAACTTTCCCAAAGTGTATGTTCCACCTAGAAATCCTACAACAAAGCAGGTTAGATTGCAGAAGGAGCCAAAGTATGACCTGTTTACACCAGTGATTCCACCTGGGGTCACTGTGGAGGGATATATGTTGGGCACGGTAGGAAGCTTGAGGTTTTCATACCATGACCTTGCAGATATAAATAATTTTCTGGAGTTAACACTAGAGAAGTATATTCACACAAGACTCAACACAGATTCCCCTGTAATCACAATTGAACAACAAGAATGGGAAATAGGACCATAGAAATCAAGAATACTAAACTTGTTGGAGATCCCACATTCCGGTAGAAGTGCAGAGATCAACATCTACATCATTTTTTGGTTAATTTATGTCCACACAGGGTTCCTATAGGTTAATAGAGTAGTGTTGATCAACACCCAATTGATTACATGGATTACAGGATTTCCCTTAGTAGGGGAAGATCCACTACTCTTGCTTACAGGCAAGATGCAAGAAAACATCATAGTAGAAAGAATGAAGGAAACATATGGCACACACAAAGGAGTGCACATAATAGAAGTCACAAGCATCAATGATGATATTGTAAGATTTGTGATAGGTGTAAGATTTACTTGGGAAATGTCACAAATATCAAGTATGAGTAGGAGTTATAGAAACAACGAAGAAGTGTGCAGTAGGAGTTTAGATGAACTGGGCGATGCTTTTGGTAAATAATTTCTTAATGGACTACAGGGAAGCACGGGAGAAATGAGCAAAGTTCCATTATGCTTGGTTATTAATCTTGATCTCAATAGTCACCTAGAGGGAGCAGAAAGAAACATAGTCCCTGAAAGGTATACAAAAACCATAATTGGAAGCAAGGTATGTTTCATTATGGCACAATGCGCACAAGAACATACAGATGGAAAAAAACATCACCTTTTATATATATAAGGAGACAATATGGCAATGCATTGAGGACACATCGTACATTCTACCGTAGATATTTGAAGCACACAAAGACATCACATACTTCAAGACATGGTTGCAACATATGTATGTTCAAGAAAATATGGACATGGACCAACAATGGTGGATGACTCACTACAGGTTGATAGAAGAGGACATTAGCGAGATTGTAAATGACTAGGAAGAAGAATGGAAAACCCCACTGACAAAAATAACATAGAAGGAGACACGAGAACTAGAGAAGGATCAAGAAGAATAACTAGAACATGAAGAAAAAAGGAACGGTGAAATTGACACTCAAACAACACCACTCATTAGTGAAAAGAGAAAGGAGCATCCCAAGGAGAGATCAGTGCAAAAGCACAAGAAGAAGAAATCCTCAAAGGTAGAAACTATCCATACATTGACAGAGGATGACTTGGAAAAGATTGGAGATTAGGTCAAAGAAATACCTGAAGAAGCATTTATGTGAGATGCGCAAAAGAAATAAGATATACACATGCATGTGAAGGTGTAGATAACTACATTGAACCAAATTTTGGAATCCACCAGGCTAACATCAACAAGAAATATAGAATAATAATAGACAAAGAGCACAAAGAATACAAGAGAGTCAAGACCAATGACATCACAACCACCATAAACATCAACATAGCGTCACATCTTAAATATATAAGTAGGGTCTATAGAGTTTTCCACGATAGAAAGGAAGTAGTGTGCACAATCCTTAACCCATATTGACTTAGTGTTGTCACAACTACCATCAAATGTGTTACATAGCTTGCAGAAAAGTGTCATGCAAGAAATACAAATGTGCATAGAATTGACTTCCATGGAGTTGGATAAAGTGGTTGCAGATAATGATGCACTACACATAGATTGTAGTATACTCATACAAGAATGGTATGAGGCCGCACAACAAATATAGAGATCGAAACAAGAATTACAAGAGGTATACAACAATATATTGGAGGTATACATGGAAGTAGATGCCCCATTGGAAGAGAAAGTGATGAAGATGAGTGAAGTTATTCAAGGCTTTTGCATGAATATAGTTGACTTGGAAGCTCGCACTACACCAAGTACTCCACCAGAAGAAAGGGAACAAAGGGAGAAGATAGTCATCATAACCGTAGAAAGTATCAAGAGTTTGGATGAGGAATGCGCCAAGAAGTATGAAGAGAGTACACAATTGTGGACTGAGTTGCTAGAGAATGAAGAGTTACGATAATTGGAACAAAGGATGCAGTCTGTGCAGGAGAAGGGACAGAATATGAAAGTCACAATGAACACTCTGCCACCAACAGAGTGGATTACTGCAATCATTGTGAATAGGCAGTTGAATCAAGAGATCAACCAAATAATATCCGAACAACAGACATGTGCAGAACCTTGAGGTGATACAAGAGGAATCCTTTCGGTTAATAGAATAACTTGTATCTGCATAAGGCATAGTGAAGCAAGCAGTGCAAAACATTGTAGAGAATCTAAAGACTCCCATTACCATGCAAGCAGTAGACATGATTGTGATGCAAGAAGTAAAAGAAAAGGAGGAGATCACAACTACAAAAGAAACTTTTCATAAGTTCATTGAGACATGGAAGGGAGCGCAACAGAAGGTCTGAGTGGCTTGAGGTGAGCCACATGTGAGTGTTGGGGGCCTATTGGGACATGAATTTTGGGGCCAGTTTTGAGTACTATGCAGTGCACACAAAATAAAGAAAGGAAGTTGGTTCATTTTCAGGGATCAACATGCGCAAAGGAAGGAAGATAGTTGGAAGTGGTTAGGTGTTTTGGTGCATCGAAAAGGGATAATCCCTAATGCAAATGTATAAATATGTAAGGGTTTTGGGATATAAGAGAAGTATGTAAATCACTTAGCGAATGAGTAGGAATGATATTAGTAGTGAATGAGCATGTGAGTGAGTAAGAAGAGCTAAGTGTCCATTGTATGTGCAAATGTAAGAGTAAAGAGAGACAAATAGAGATATAGGGATAGGAGAATAAGGGAATAATGTATGAGCATGGTGTGCATATTTTGTAAGGGATGATTCTGAATAATATAACAAGAATTTGAACGTTATGGACGTATCCCATATTGGGTGAACCACATTAAATATGGTGTCTATGTGTTCTAATCTGTTATTGCAGACATATAATATGTGTTTAGTTAATATGAATATGTTACATATGATTGTGTTTCTGCACACATGATAAAAGGTAGAATGAACTAATGTTAAGTTAATGGTTATGAAGACTACCTCCCATCCCTTCATTATTGTGGAATATTGGTTCCTGCAGTTCCCATATGCAATATACCAGATATATAAAATATGCAGAACAGAAATGAAATGCTAGAAATGACAGAATAACAGTAAAATATCCAGCATAGTCTTCACAATACACAGAAATGATATACGAAATAGCAACAAAAACAACACTTTGATTCAGATAGCAATGTTCACAGGCCTCTTCAAGGGGGAAACCTCCAGTCGAGCAGCGCTCTGTTACAATAATCTCCAAGCTAGGGTTTTCATACCCTCGACC
>JZKD02S0133523.1:876764-890641 GCA_000966675.3 Picea glauca
TGATCAGTTGGTGTTGATCAAAGAGGAAGTACATCTTCCTTCTATGTAACATGTAAAACAAATTTTGCAGTGAATAGAAACGAGTTTTTGGTTTTCCCATTTGGGTTCCACGATAAAATACTGTGTTAAAATTTTGTTTGCATTAATAAATGAAAAATTGATATAATTGTTGTGCCACTGATTCCCCCCCCCCCCCCTCTCAGTGACAGGATTTTTTACATGAGAGTATCGAAGCTCGGGACTAGCAAGGCCTTTGCTAAGATAATAAATAACATTTTATTTTTTTGCAAAGTCCTCTTGGACAAGAACCATACCAATAGTGGATAGAGAGGGTGCGAGATATAGTATAAATTATTTACCGTAAGTAGGAGGGATAAATAAGGGGGTCAACATTAAGGAATTTTTTAAGGTGTCAAATGGCCATTGAGCTTGTTCATCCCGGAAAAAAGGTATACCTATATTCAATAAGTGCATAACTTTCATAATATCGACATACTTGACAATGAATCTACACAAGAAGTTTTCCTTCCTGCAAACTTTGTAGTTGGTTAATGGTACGAAGAGGTGGCAAGTTGAAAATTTCCTCAACCTTCATGGGATCTGTTGGATAATTGGTTTTCATTGATCTCAACATTTGTCAACCCTAGAGGAATCCCTAAAGAAAGTTTTGAAGCATCTAGAAGTGATGGGTGTATTTGAATAAGTCTCCAAAGTGGTCCAGTTATGGCATAGCTTTAAGCATGGCCCTCATGGAAGGACACTTTGAAGAAGTCTATAAGAAGCCCATATATGTGGTCATCAAGCCCGAAGATGTTTGAGGAAAAACAGGATGATGGACTCTATTAATGCATTCAAAACTCTCAAATATGAATAGTCATTGTCATGTCATTTCCAATGGTAGGTGGTATGCCATGTGGTTCCTTACGGTTGAAGAAATATACCCTCTTGAAGATGGAAGCCCTGAAGTATTGTTAAGAATCCCTAAACAGTTATAACAAGAAGTGACAAGTCGGTCCCAAATTAATTAAAAGAACAAAAGTTGTTGCAAACCATAAATTAAAAGTTGGCCTCATTGCAATGAATATTAAAATAAATATTAATGATATTGTTGATAAAGTCTGCCCCGATAGAATAATCATTAAAAAATTAAACTGAATTTTATTTGGGTCAAGTCATCCCTAAAAAGAGGGTGTTAGATCTAGTACACATAAGGAATCTAGGAGTTCATTTATTACATCAACTCAAGTGATTTTTATCTGAGTTAACCAAGGATATATGAGGTGAATTTCAGAGGGAAGATGAAGTGAAGAAGGGAGAAATTCCAAGAGAGGATGAAGTCTTGTGATGATGTGTTCTAAGGTATGTTATTTAAAGGTCATGCTACCATTTTGTCTATAACGTTTTTTCTAGAATTATTCAGATAGTGAAACATGGAGGATGTTGAGAAGACATATCAAGGTACCTATGGTAAGACTTTGTGCTACTGGTTGATTGTATTTTGGGAGATACACTCTATTGAATATAAGGTTTTTTACTAGTCTTGAAGCTAGTCTAAAATAGGTGTTCTGAGAAAAACAATCATAACTTTTTCATAGCATATCCAAATTATGCGATACCAATTGAATTATAAAAAATTCCATCCGTAGTATTTTTTGTGCAAGTTTCAAAACCAGATATCAAATATTCTGCGCGCGACATGCTATACAACTTGTTAAGCCCTAAATAGTGGCACATTAACCCTTAATTGGGTCATATTACATTAATGTTTTTATTTTATTTATGTCATCTTGGGTCCATTAGTTGTAATTGTACCTCCTAGTATCCTATATATACCAAGGAGACCTTTTCATTTGGAATCATCTTGTATTTGTAAATTTATCTGGTGTATAAGGAGGTTTCCCCCTCGAAGAGGCTTATTATCTGAAATTATCTTTTTGTCAAGGAGTTGAGTACTTATTCTGAGGTATTTTATTCTATTTTGATATTTGGCTCTCAACATTTGGTATCAGAGCTCAAGGTCTTGGGGTTTCGATGCTGCATCTGAGAAACCTTGGAATTTTTGCTATAGCATTTTTTCTACAACGTTTCAAAATGAAATCCTTGGAGGATATTTAGTAGACAGATCAAGGTACTTGGGGTTCAAATTTCAGCTCTTGAGGCCTTATAATTTAAGAGATATAGCTCGTGTAAGATAGGGTTTTGGAATCATTCTGAATTTAGTCATCTAAGGATGATTTTAAGGATGGAAATTTATATTAAAATGTAGAAACGTGGGCTACTATTACTAGTCCTTAATATGTAAAATGCAAAATGCTTGGCAATACTTTTGTAAAAATATTCAAATTTCTAAGGATTTTATATAGTTTCTATAAAAAATTGGCGATTTGTAAGGTAAAATAATTTTATTCTATGGAATTTGGGTGAATCATTTTTAGAAAAACTGGAAATTTACGAATCATTTTTTGGGATAAACCATGGAAAATTTGCTCATTTGCGAAATTTATCCCATATAGTCATCGTAGAATGTTCGCTATAAATTTTTTTATGTGACATTTCAGAAGCTGAAACTCGGAGGCTATTCAGATAAATTATCAAGGTGTATGTGATAAAAAATTTAGCTTCTAGGTCATCTGACTTATGTAGATACACCCTGTGTAAGATAGGGTAGATGACTGACTAGTCATATTAACTAGTCTCAAACGTGTGTTTCGGGTAAAACAATGATATCTTCTTTAGTGAGCATCAAAATTAAGTGAGACCATTTGCATTGGATAGTTGACAGTCTGTAGTATTTATGGTGCAAGTTTCAAAATAAAATATCATATATTATGCTCTTGGCATGCTTTACAAGTACGCTCTCCTAGAAGGGACAAAAATTAGCAAGGTGTGGGGAAGTTACCATAACTTCCACTTGGAACATCCAATTTTTATTAGACCTATGGAATTGAAGAGAAGACGTATCACAGAACTACAGAATGAAATTTTAAGACCCCGAAGGGCCGAAATTTTGGAGATACATCAGAAGAAATATCATCTAGTAGAACCACCTTGAAATCAAGGGTTAACAGTGATACTTGGCCAACATGCCACCAAAAAAGGGAACTTATACACCAAATAAGCCTTCAAACAATACTACTTTCACTATTGATGAAGGTGAAGAAATGTGCAGGGACATAAATGATTTACAAAATAAGACAATCACAAAATATGAACTACAAGGGATGATGGATTCAACTGAAGCAAAGTTGGAGGCAATGATGGATACTCAGGTGGATGGTTTAAAAAGGGAGATCATTGAAGGATTCAAAAATTTCCAAATAGAGAGGCCACCTGAAAGTGAAAATTTATCCCATGATATTCATGATGAGGAAACAAGGAAGATGAATCAACACTGGCAAAACTCCAACTTTGGGTTTAAGACCAACCACTTTAAGATATGAGGAAGTTATGTGGAAAGGATCCAATCAAATGGATACTTTAAATGGAGCATTTATTTGATATACATGATGTGCCACACACACAAAAGGTAAGGATTACTTCTTTATATTTAGAACCCAATCAATTTGTGTGGTATCAATGTATTTGTTCTTGCAAATCACTTGTCAGTTGGACAATTTTCATGGAAGAAATGATAACACACTATGAGGATACAAGGAGCAATACCTTCTTTAGCCAATTGATAAATCTCAAGCAAAAGGGTTTAGTTGTGGAGCACAATGATAACATCCAAAGATTGAATATAAAAGGTAACGAATATTCCAGATGAGCACCTAATTGATGTATTCATAGGAACTTTAAAGGATAACATTCAACATGAGGTCCACCTTTGGGAACCCAAATCATTGGAGAATGCGTTTAGGGTGGCGAGAAATGTTGAAAGTAAAATATGGCTATGGATACTAGAAGGACCACTTCTAACATCTGTCATGAGAAAAATGTTCCTTCTTCTAAAAAACCTCAACCTACAAGGTTGACACTTGTTAAGATCCAAAATGCTCAAAATATCATAAAATAATAGAACTACACACCATGTACATAATGTCAATGTGGAGCACAAATCCAATATAGATAAGTTACACAATAACTCCTTAAATAATATGGGAACCCCCTCCAAATAATCAAATACCTTTCATACTTCCCACTTCACATGTCAATAATGAATACATGATCTCTTATATAAATCTATTCACACTTGCACATGAGGCCCCTTTATCACTAGGATGACCCTATTACATATGTATTTACACATTACAAGTACATTTAGGCCCATATACGCCCCCCCTTGGGCTCATATCATATACATTTATTCATATATATGCCCTCCTTAGGTCATAACATAGTACCCTCCTTCAAAAATCTTGGTCCTGAAAGCTTTGCATTTAAAGGCTTCACATGTGATGAAACCAAGTAATATGATTTTCTTATATTCTTTATTTATTCATTCCATTTTTGATGATCTATCCATCCAAAATAAATTCTTTTCGGTCTTAATCCTTGGTGTCTAGTTGTTGAATATTTTTCTTTCCTTTGATTCCAAGTATTTTTGTTGAAGCTTTTCCAATTTGTATTCATTGTTGGTCTCTGATAATAACTTGTTGAAGAGTAGTTTGGTGATGCCTTGTTCCATGAATATTGACAAGCATTCCATCTTCTTCCTTCATAATGTTGATATCGTCCTTCTTATCTTCCTTGAAATGTTTCTTGGTAATGAGGGTGTCGATATAGTTTCACATTTGATATTCTTCCTTCTTTGAGATAATACCATCATATTTGGCATGCCCATCCTCTAGATGGAGTTCAAATTCTTCAAGTATTTTCTATTGACCTTCTTCAATATTGTCTTCTTTCTCCTTTTGAAGCTGCAATGTGATCTCATCTAAGAAATTTCGATGTCCTTCTTCAATTCTAGCTTGTATTTCTGTTTTTACCTCATTAATATTTAAGGATTCCTCCACCTTCATGAAAATTTCATCTTCCAGTATTTTGGTAGATTCTTCATCCAAGATCCTTCTTTCTTTTTGATTTTGACAATTCTTCTTTTGTTCTTTCAATCTCTTGACCTCATCCAATAGTTTTTTATTATGATTTCATAATCTACATATCTCTTCATTTTTCCTTTTCAAATCTTCCCTTGACTCATCATTTTCACACTTTGATTTAATATTATTTTCTTGATTTAAGCTCTTAACCTCCTTAATGAGTGATTCATTAAGGGGTCATATCTCAGATATCTCATCACCCTTCTTATTAATCTCTTCATTTGCCTCTTTTAATTCATCTTTAATTCTATACCATTCCTACATTTTTGTATCCCTAATCCATTTATTTGAGAATAGTTTTTCAAATTCTTCCCATGTGCAGTTTCATCTAGTATTTTGATAATAACTCATCCACCACTTCCAAGATTCATCAAAAAAATAATTTCTTTCCTTTTAAATATTCATATTATATTATTTTACCAACCTCAACCATTCTATAGGATTGATTTCATCTTTATCTTCATCTCGTGTAAATTCATGTATTTTGATTGATACTTAATTGAGGTCTGATCCCAACCCTCAAATAACAACCTCAATAAATTAAGGATAAAGATATCATATAGTTGTAATCCTTGTTCCAATATTCTCTTCTATGTGTTATCTTTCCAATGGATTTTGAATGAGCTCAATCAAAAGTTATGATAGGTTTAAGTGAACATACCTTTGAAACCCTGATTTGGAGTCTGTCCTCCTTGCCGACCTTACTTATGATGTATCTCTACAATTTCATCCCTTCTCAGTCTGACATTTCGATATCTATTAATCTGAAATTTATTCTCTGTAATACCATAGGTTTGACCAAAATTGGATGTTCCAAGTGGAAGTTATGGTAACTTCCCCACACCTTGTTGATTTTTGTCCTTTCCACGAGATCTCACTTGTATAACATGCCTCGCAAAACATAATCGATATACAATTATAAAACTTGTACCATAAATACTAAATATTTACCACTATCCAATGAAACTAGTCTCACTCAATTTGGATACTCTAGGTAGAAGTTATGATTGTTTTACATGGAACACATGTTTGAGACTAGTCAATAGGACTAGTTAGATACCCTATCTTCCACAGGGTGTATCTAAAAACATAATATGGAATTTTTATCATATATACCTTGATAATTTATATGAATATCCTCCATGTTTCAGGGTCTGAAACATCACAAAAAACATTTTATAGTGAAAAATCATCGATCACTAAATTCAAGATGATCCCAGAGCCCTATCTTACACAAGCTATATCTCCGAAAGTTTAAGGAATTAGGATCTGAAATTTGAACCCCACGTACTTTGATCCATATAATAAATATCCTCCAATTGGTTCCTACAGAAACGACGTAGAAAAAAAATTATAGCTAAAATTCCAATATGTCGCAGATGCAACAACGAAACCCGATTACCTTGAGATGTGATACCAAATGTTATGATCCAAATACTCAAAATATCATAAAATAACAGAAGTACACACCATGAAAATAATTTCAACATGAATAAAAACTCCAATATTGATCATTTAAACAATAATTCCTTAAATAATAGGGGAAGTCCCTCCAAATAACCAAATACCTTTCATACTTCCCAATTCACGTGTAAATATTGAATACATGATCTCTTATACATAACTATGCACACTTGCACATGAGGCCCCTTTATCACTGGGTAGACCCTATTACATATGTATTTACATATTACATGTACATTTAGGCCCATATATGCCCCCCCGCCGTGGTCATATCATATACATTTATCCATATATATGCCCCCCTTGGGTCATAACAACACCTCAACAATTGGAGGAAATAAAAGCTTTGAAATTGAGCGTATGGTTGAAGAAATGTTAGAGGATGGAATTATTAGACCTAGAAAAAATTCTTACTCTACACCGATAGTAATGTGCCACCACATTTATGGAGACAGTTCAAAAGCTACATGGAATCCTAAAGATTATTGTAAGTGATAGAGATCCCATATTCATTGGACATTTTTGGACATAATTATTTTCTTGTTTGGGTACTTAATTGGCTCATAGCTCATCTTCTCATCCTTAATATGATGGAAAAACCAAGATAGTCAAAAAATGTCTGGAAGACTACCTTTGTTTCTTTATCTCTGATAAAAAAACACAATGGTTCAAGTGTTTACCCTTGGCAAAATGGTGGTATAACACTTCCTTTCATACTGCAAAAAAAACAACACCATTTATGGCACTCTATGGATATCGCCCACCTTCCATCACTTCTTCTCTAAAATAAAAACATAAGATTCAAGCAATGGAATATCACATCGAGCATCAAAAAAATCTCTCCAAATCTTAAAGGACAACCTGACCATGGCATAGAATCACATGAAACAACAAGAAGATCAACATCGTAGTGAAAGAAGTTTTGAAGTAGGGCATTGGTTATTTTTAAGACTACAAGCATACAAACAGATGTCCCTCAAGAAAGCTAAGAAGGATAATAAATTATCACCAAAGTACTATGGCCCTTATAAGGTATTGCAAAAGATTGGTACTATGACATACAAATTGGAGTTGCCTGCATCTTCGTGAGTACACCCAGTTTTCCATGTTTCATGCTTAAAGAAGGTTATAGGTGACAAGATCCCAATTCAAACTATATTGCTAAAACTTGATGAGGAAGGAAAAATCATATTGGAGCTTGAAGCTATCACTGACACAAGAATTCACAAGTTGAGGAATAGATCCATTTCAGAGTATCTCATTAAGTGGAGGAAACTACCTCCTAAAGATTCCACTTAGGAAGATGAGTCTTTTATACAAAAGCATCCAAAATTACTCAAGTGTTGCAGATGACACTTGTCTAAAGGGGAGGGGCATGTTAAGCCATAAATAGTGGCACATTACCCCTTAATTCAAGAATATTACATTAGTATTGTTATTTTATTTATGTCAGCTTGGGTCCATTAGTTGTAATTGTACCTCCTAGTCTCCTATATATACCAAGGAGACCTTTTGATTTGGAATAATCTTGTATTTTTAAATTTATGTGGTGTATAAGGAGGTTTCCCCCTCGAAGAGGATTATTATCTTAAATTCTCTCTTTGTCAATGCGTTGAGTACTTATTCTGAGGTTTTTTTATGCGATTTTGATATTTGCTTCTTAATACAACTTCACTCACTATAATAGGCCAGAATGCATCAAGGTCTGTCATTTTCTCTATAACTCCTCTTTAGGGATGATTCAAGGAGTGAAACTTTGTGTAATTTTAGAGACAATATTAAATAATATTGGGTATAAGTTTTAGACCTTTATTCATTATAGGTACAAAGTTATGCTTGTTGAAAGTTAGGGTTTGTGACTAATAAAAAAACTAGTCATGCAGTATTGAAGTAAAGTCAAATGAAGATGATATCCTTTTGTTGAAGAAGTTGAGGAAGTTCTGCAGGTCTGTGATCACATACACCACATTGCTACATGAATGAAGGTATTCTTTCTATGTGTTCTATTTTGATGGTTATGTTATATTCTTAAGGCATATCTTGGATGGTTTGGAACATTCTTAAGGCATGCTCTTGGCACATGATTTGAGGCATATGTTGATGGTGTTGAGCATATGTACGAGAGACACTCCTAGTGATATTGTAATATGATTGAGTAGATATGGCTTGTTGATGACGATGTTGATGATGAGATATCAGTATCATAGAGTGAAAGTGACAATGATAATGGTAGAGAACTTATATTTCAAGGTGGAAAGAAGGGGAAAGGAAAGGGGGTTTTATCCTCCTTCCGGTTGGAGCTAGAGAGCATAGGGATTAGGAGCTTCCTTCGAGATGGTGCCTCCTTCCAATTGGAGATGGAGAATTTAGAGAGTTGTATCTTCCTTCAGGTTGGTTCCTGTAAATCAGGGGTCGTAGCCTCCTTCTGGTTGGAGATAGAGAACACAAGGAGTTGGATATTTATTCAGGTTGGAGCCTTTAAATTAGGGGGTCTTACCCTCCTTCAAGGTGGATATGGAGAATTCAGGGAGTTGTATCTTACTTCTGGTTGGAGCATGTAAATAGGGGGTAGGAGCCTCCTTCTAGTTGGTTATAGACAACTTTAGAAGTTCGYGCAGGACAACTTTAGAATTYGGTGCTTCCTATGAATGTAATATTTGATATATAAGAAAGGATTWTGTRGTTTTCTCCCATTTGAGTTTCCACATAAAATACTAGTGTATTKTGTATTTGTGTATGATGTGATGCATTGTTTATGGTTATATTCTTATGATATGTTTAAATGTTTTGGGTAGTAAGTTTTGGATATAAAACAATGAGAAGAGGCGAGGCRCGGGGAGAAGGTGTAGGATCAATAAGATCATGAAGATTAAGAAAGAAGAGAGAGGAAAGAGAAGAAGATGGGGGACACGAAATAACAACTAGCATAAAATCCAGAAAAACTAGTCAAGCATGAGTGGGAGCCAACTCATTATGAGCTAGAAAAAGAACCTAAGAAATATATATATATATATATATATATATATATATATGTAAAAACTCAAAAGGAGGAGGGAGGTCAATTGGCGAAGAAAGAAGAGATCACCATTGTTTTTGGGTTGGGAGTGTTGTTTCTGGTTGTTCCATTGTGGCACAAAGCGTAGTCAAGATACATTAATACAATAAAGAAGTAAATATTTTTTGGATGTATCCCGGAGGGGAGTGAACCACTGTTCTATAATTGTACTATTGGATTATTATGCGTGTATGTACTGTGTTAATTATTTTCTTTAATGTGAATGAATGCTTATCTTTGTTGATATTATAGATAATCTAATGCTTATCTTTGTGGAAGTGAGGGAATGTTTTGGAGACCAACGAGGAAGGAGATAAATAACTGAGTGGCTGGAACAAAAGGAACACGAATTTTCGGAGAAGGAGAATAGAAACCCTCATCTAAAGATTAAGAAATGGCTACAAAGGTATGTGTACACAAACTTGCATGAGATTGTTTTCGGTGAATTTCCTAATCTTTTAGTAGAATGGCTGGAAATATTTTCAGAAGAGACTGGTAGACATAGACCAATTATTCCAAAGAATCAGACTTCTGAACTAGTAGAATGAGTGAACTCAGTGGAAAATAAAACTTCACACTCAATTGATTTTTGGCTAGATAGTATATTAGGAGGCTATGTGACAAAATTTTCTATAGATAGCTAAAGATTTTTGCACACACAAATGGATTGGGGTTTGTTGGCTTGCAGTTGATACGAGGGTAGGAAAAATGGACAAAGGAAAGGAAGACTGAGAATGCAAGAGAAAGAGGAAAGGATATAAGAAGGACAAGACAAATTTGGAGTTATGCGCAATGGTAGAAGGTACAAGAATTTGAGAACTATGGTTGGAGAGAGAGAAGCACAGTGAGTACCCAAAACATCGCATAGACATATATATCATAGAAGTAAAACACATAGAGGAAGAAGAAAAATATATGCAGTCCACTTATAGAAGAACCAGCTAGTCCTCTCCAAGCTAAGTCTTGGGTCGAAACCACAACCTCGTGGGTGTCACTTAATCTACCTTCTTAGAGCACTTGTAATTAGTAGAGGAAGTGAGATTAGCAGTAACTAGAGTAATAGTAGCAGTACACTTAATCAAAATCCACTAGTATCACGAGGAAGGGGTACATACAACAACATGGAAGGAGTAGATAATACACTAATATTACAAGAATTTAAAGGAATTGGATCAAAAGACAGAAAAACATTTGTTCATATGTGAAGGAATTGGATCAAAAGACAGAAAAACATTTGTTCATATGTGAAACCATGACTCCAAAGAATGTCCATGATGATGGCACAAATATCGCACAGTTGGCAACAACCTTTAGAGGACACACACTAGTTTGGTACATGAAGCTCCAAGTACCACAATACTAGGCCAGGCAAGGATATTGGTAGAGATTACAGAACAATTATTAAAAGAGTTCAAGAAACCAAAGTCTAATTAAGCAAGTACAAAGTCAGTATGGGAGTTAGATCAAAGATTCAAAGATGTGATGGGGATGTTAACATTTCAAATACCCGATCAACAACATAGAGAGTGGTTCATTGCAGCCTTGTTACCTCACATCCGCAATTCTTTAATACATCAAGGTTATGTCGCAATTCTTTAATACATCAAGGTTATGTCGCATTTTGAGGCAATGGAAATTTCTATGAAATTAGAAGCCTCTTTGGTAGGAGACAAAAGCTGAATGACGCAGATACAAAACCAACTAGCTACATTAACAATTCAATTGGCATAAATCACAAAGGGGAAAGAGAAATTGGAATAGGTTTGGTGCACCAAATGCAGGACTAAAGGTCACCACAAAGATGAATGTATGACCTTTGCCCAGTACTTAGTAGTTGGAGCAGCGAACTTAGTACTTAGCAGGAGCACCGAACCTGCTACCAGGAGATATGCAAGAAATGGGGACACAACTCCATGAGTGTCAGTTACGTACCCGAAGAAGCTTACTCTGTAGCTTTTGCAAATTACTGAGACACGAAGACAAGGATTGCCACACATTCGATTTAATGATGGAGCGCACAACATACATGTACAATATTTAGGAGGAGAATTCGGTAGGGGTCGTGGTAGAACAAACTAAGGGAGAGGATGAAGAGGCCCATAATATGCTATAATTGTAACCAAATAGAACACTTAGCGTGGGATTGCCAAAATCCCTGCACAACATGCACTTACTATCAAGCGTTATAACATGCAAGAGAGGATTGTCTTGGTAAAATGGCAGGGCAAGGGGATTCAAAACCAGAGCCCGAACATTGAAAATATATCCACCAAAATACAGGACGAAGGACACAAAATAACATTTGCTACACGCAGAGGAACCAAAACAGGGATGGATGCAACCAACGAAAGGAAATTGGCTGATCAGTGGGTAAACAAATCATAAGCACCTGTACGATCCTTTGACCCATAGGAAGAGAAGGAGACCTATAAATCGTGAATATGGTCAACAAGGTGTTATATTCTGGGCTTCGCTTGGATGGATTTCAATGTCGTCAGGGATCTTTATGCCGGATGCTTTTGTTAGAATTCTAAGAATTCTAGTGGTTTTGCTCCTCTTGGCTTTCCTGTTGCAGCGAGTGGATCCAACGCCATGTCGAGAAAAGATGTTGGCCTGTAAAGATGTTGGATGATGTCGAGAAAGGAATATCATTCTCCACGTCGAAGATTAATGTTGACCTGTAACGAGTTCTTCCTTCCCATGCGCTCCATTGGCTCCAGAACACATTACGATGCGACCGATCAGGATGTTCCCAGCGGCCAAAATCCTATAAGTAATCGGTAAGGAAGAATAATGCGTGTATTCGTGATGATCTTGAGTTTACGATCGGCCATGAGTTGTTAATTTTCCAATTGCGATTCAGGTTCAGATGGGTTTTCTCACGATAAAAATTTATGTTGAAACCAAAATAGGGTTTTAATATTTCTCTAGGGTGATGGCATTGTCTGACATGTCAGATCAGATTAGCCTTTATTGAGTATTGGGTATCGAAATATAGGGTTAGAATTTTTTCGTTAGAATTTTTCTGGAGAAGATTTTTTTTTTAAAAAAGGTTTTGACACAGGAAGTGTTTTTTTAAAGCATAATAATTAAATGTGAAATCTAAATAAATACTGAGAAATTAATATAAATTAATTATGTCTAAAGGTTTACATCTATTGACAATGGACACAATTAATGATCTTTTAACCTTATTTAACCTTAAATCCTGATCTGATGGCTATACATTGAAGATGCTGGCATATTCTTAGTCGTTCTCCAAAATTAATGGGTCAGATTTATTGTTCATAACTTTCTTGCATTTATCAAGGCATCCATTAACATGTTTACTTTAACATTTACCTAATCACATTAAAAAATTACTGTAATCACATTAAAAAATTACTGTAAGGATATGTAATTGTCAAGTTTAAATGATTAAGTAAGATTAAACCGTGGCATCTAAATAAATGCCCACTTTCTTCTGAACCGGCTGTTCCATTTATCAACCTAATGCAGCCAAAAATTTCATATTACCACAAATGGATTACCACATATGGGACACACGTTCTCAGCAAATACCTTTCAGCTTTCTCAACCGCGAATTAGCAGCTGTGCTAGTATATCTGAATTACAATAAGTTGGCCATTGAAAAGACTTTAGACCTAAAATATCTCTGGAAAAGAGAATACTTCTCTTTATATCAAATATGGTTTTAAGACACTGATTATTCTGTCTTCATCTGTCACGCAACTGTACTCTTGTCTTTCTTTTTCTCATACCGCCAGAAAATAGTAGTGAGTGAAGAATGAATAAGTATGAGAAATATGCGACAGTTCTTGCTGCAGCTATAAGAACTTTTGTTAACGTATTTTTCTTTATGACAGGCTAACTTTATAGAGAATTTTGTCGTTTACCTTCACTTTTGTGAACGTATTTTTCTTTATGACAGGCTAACTTTATAGAGAATTTTGTCGTTTACCTTCGATTGATGAATTGCACGAACCTGTTGGGACAATTGCCGAGAAAATAAAATCTTTTGGAAATCGATAAAATCCTAACCCTATTTGCTTTTGAAAATGCATATTGGTTGACGTGCCTAGTATATTGCCTTGTTAAAGGAAAATACCCAAGCATGCCAATGTAAAGTAAGGAGATTCTCGATATGTGAGGATCATGATGGTATGTATATGTTTTTAGATCTTTTCTAGAAGTATTAAAGGAAAATACCCAAGCATGCCAATGTAAAGTAAGGAGATTCTCGATATGTGAGGATCATGATGGTATGTATATGTTTTTAGATCTTTTCTAGAAGTATTGATGTTGATGCATATTGATGT
>JZKD02S0133523.1:890691-912966 GCA_000966675.3 Picea glauca
TGTATATTTTTTAAATTTTTAAATTTTACATTTTATTAAATTTGAATTAATTATGGTTTAGGTTTTAGTGAAGATAGTTTGAAATTATTATATTTTTTAAATTCACAATTCAGCTTTAAGAATGGAAAGTTTATTTCTAAATGTGTTAATATCAAATTCCAAAATTAAAGAATTAGAATTGATTATTATATATTTTTTAAATAATGTATTATTGGACTATTCACTTTAAAAATCTAATATTCATTCTAAAAATGAAAACATAAAATTAATTTTGGAGTGTTTGGAATTCAATATTTACAAATTGAGAATTTCATTTTTCATTTTAGAAACTTCATTTCACACAACCACATTTAATCTATATCATTTGTAGCTTTAAGATGGAGTACACATCATCTACATTTACAAGTACTTGTCATTCATGTCTTCATAATGATAAAATTCTTAGTAATAATATAGATATTTTCATCATCTAATAGATTATTTTCCTTAAATATTTATAATTAGAGTTGCAAATTAATATTTAAAAAAATTATTACTTTTTTTTTTGTTTAAATTGAGACACTATAAACGCATTAACATTACTATTGAATTTTACAAACACAAGAAAATGTAAAAAAAGTTAGAATATCATTACTATTAAATTTTACAAACACAAGAAAATGTAAAAAAAGTTCGAATATCTTATGAACCTTATAAAGCATTGTCACACAAACAATATATTAGGAAAAAAATACTAATTACATAATTTAACATAGTTGAACAATTTTTTTTTATAAACAATCTCACATTCTCACATGTAGCAAGCAAGACACCAATCACTCTAAGAAGTGTGTTTCATTCACATATCATATCCTAGTATCCTACAACATAAAAAAGTAAATTATTGTATTGAATACCAATTAATATTGCATCTTTTATAGAAGCATTATTAAAAATAGAAAAAATGTTTATTCAAAAGAATTATGTTGCATACCTTAGTATTTATGGGAGATATTTATTTGAATATAATTGAATACCTTAAAATACTAATAACAAAATAACAAAAGACATATTTGTCTTTGAGCCTACATATAGTAGTTTTCATGCTTTATATATATAAAGTATATCATGAATATCATCAAATTTATCATTCATAGGTGTGTGTTAATATATTGGAGTAAACTTATCACAGATCAATCAATTTTTCTATCATCTACAATTATATCCATATAAGTAGTTTTCATGCCTTATATATAAAAAATATATCATGAATATCATCAAATTTATCATTCATAGGTGTGTGTTAATATATTGGAGTAAACTTATCACGGATCAATCAATTTTTCTATCATCTACAATTATATCCATATAATTTTATATTTATATAGGATAAATTTCATCTCTATCCACTCCATCTTTATTAACTTTATCACCAATATTTCTACTACAATTTGAAGCCTCTAGAAAATCTCATCTTTGTAATAGAACCATCCAAATAATATTTTTTTGTGTATATCAAATATTAAAAAGGTAGAATGATTTAAAATAAAAATAAAAATATGCACTTTTACAATGAACAAATTTGGATTCCCCCTTCACAATGCCCAAACTCTAAATAATGTTTCTATTTATTGTCTTTAAAACTATTATCTATTTAATGTCTTTGAAATTATTGCAAGGGAAATAACATTTGTCTTTATCATATGGAATTAATGATGTAATAGGGCCATTGAAATCATTAATTGACATTATTATTTATTAGAATAATTTCAACCACTACATTAGTACAACATTAATATATAAAAAAAAATTACCACCAAAATTAAAAAAATATTTACAAATTTTACCCAAAAATTAGTCTATGAATTCAAAAATACTCATAATATGTAACCAAATCCAAACTTTGTAGAGAAAATAATGGTGGGTTTCACATGAAAAAAACTAATATAGAAGTAAAAATATGGCATAATCATCACATTATCTCTCCAAATTTAAGTTTTTGCATGCATGTTGGTACACCAATGTCTCAGTGACATATTCAAATTCATTCTAATCAAATTTGACTATGTCATCTCCACAAAATGTAATCTATTCATTAGTATTTCGATGTATTCATGAGAAATCAATACATTAACATTTACAATACATTAACATTTACAGAAATCAAAACTAAAACATATATAATAATTTTAAAGAATTTATAATAATTTTCAGCATCAAAGTTGATTATTTCCATTAGTGTGAGAGATCAACATCTCATTTTTCACCCAAATGTAATAATGATTGAGAGAGGGAGTTAACTTATTTGAAGGTAAGGGCCCTACTTCAACATCAAAAGTTATTGTGTGTGTGGGGTACAAAGCAACAAAATTAACTTATGGGGGAAAGAATGAAATACCTTAAGAAATGATGAGTGCTCGAAAATAATAGTGGCAATGCTAGTTAGAGTGAGAATGAACTAAATTCCACCCATGAAGGGAAAAAAATTCATGATTTGAAGTACATTTAGGTACATAATTTATAATTTGGTTAATATGGTCAATAGTGGCCGATTTTTTGTTATGGGGAAATTGCATGATGTGGAAGATTAAAGAAGAAAGTGTCTTGATGGCATACATATAGTTTTAAACTAACAAAATTGACTAATCCAAGGGTGTGTTTACAAAATCAACATAAATTGAAATTGTCTTTCTCATCAACTTAATAAGAACGTTGTGAATGATCCCTTCTACTTTGAAAGGTTGATGTAGGCAAACCTAGGGTTCAAAATGAATCCACCAATAAAACCCTCAGATACTGTCACTTTTGGCATCACCCGAAAACAAGTTAAGTCTCACCCAAGGTATATATGGGAACTGCAGGAACCAAGTTTCCATAGTAATGAAGGGATGGGAGGTAGTCTTCATAACTATTAAATTAACATTAGTTCATTCTACCTTTTATCATGTGCGCAGAAACACAATCATATGTAACATATTCATATTAACTAAACACATATTATATGTCTGCAATAACAGATTAGAACACATAGACACCATATTTAACGTGGTTCACCCAATATGGGATACATCTATAACATTCGAATTCTTGTTATATTATTCGGAATCATCCCTTACAAAATATGCACACCATGCTCATACATTATTCCCTTATTCTCCTATCCCTATATCTCTATTTGTCTCTCTTTATTCTTACATTCGTGCATACAATGCACACTTAGCTCTTCTTACTCGCTCACATGCTCATTCACTACTAATCTCATTCCTACTCATTCGCTAAGTGATTTCCATACTTCTCTTCTATCCCAAAACCCTTACATATTTATACATTTACATTAGGGATTAGCCCTTTTCGATGCACCAAAATGCCTAACCGCTTCCAACTATCTTCCTTCTTTTACACATGTTGATCCCTAAAAATGAAACAACTTCCTTTCTTTATTTTGTGTGCACTGCGTAGTACTCAAAACTGGCCCCAAAATTCATGTCCCAATAGGCCCCCAACACTCACTTGTGGCTCACCTCAAGCCACTCAGACCTTTTGTTGCGCTCCCTTCCATGTCTCAACGAACTTATGAAAAGTTTCTTTTGTAGTTGTGATCTCCTCCTTTGCTTTTACTTCTTGCACCACAATCGTTTCTACTTCCTACACGGTAATGGGAGTCTTTAGATTCTCTGCAATGTTTTTCATTGCTTGCTTCACTATGCCTTATGCAGATACAAGTTCTTCTATTAACCAAAAGGATTCCTCTTGTAGCACCTCAAGGTTCTGCACGTGTCTGTTGTTCGAATATTATTTGGTTGATCTCTTGATTCAACTGCCTATTCGAAATGATTGTAGTAATCCCCTTTGTTGGTGGCAGAGTGTTCATTGTATCTTTGATATTTTGTCCCTTCTCCTACGAAGACTGTATCCTTTGTTCCAATTATCGTAACTCTTCATTCTCTAGCAACTCAGACCACAATTGTGTACTCTCTTCATACTTCTTGGCACATTCCTCATCTGAACTCTTGAAACTTTCTACGATCATGATGACTATCTTCTCCCTTTGTTCCCTTTCTTCTGGTGGAGTACTTGGTGTAGTGCGAGCTTCCAAGTCAACTATATTCATGCATAAGCCTTGAATAACTTCACTTATCTTCATCACTTTATCTTCCAATGGGGCATCTACTTCCATGTATACCTTCGGTATATTGTTGTATACCTCTTGTAATTCTTGTTTCGATCTCTATATTTTTTGTGCGGCCTCATACCATTCTTGTATGAGTATACTACAATCTTTGTGTAGTGCATCATTATCTACAACCACTTTATCCAACTCCATGGAAGTCAATTCTATGCACATCTGTATTTCTTGCATGACACTTTTCTGCAAGCTATGTAGCACATTTGATGGTAGTTGTGACAACAATAATATGGGTTAAGGATTGTGCACACTCCTTCCTTTCTATCGTGGGAAACTCTATAGACCCTACTTATATATTTAAGATGTGACGTTATACTGACGTTTATGGTGGTTGTGATGTCATTGGTCTTGAATATGCTGTATTCTTTGTGCTCTTTGTCTATTCTTATTCTATATTTCTTGTTGATGTTAGCCCGGTGGATTCCAAAATTTGGTGCAATGTAGTTATCTACGCCTTCACATTCGTGTGCATATCTTATTCATTTTGTGCATCTCACATAAATGCTTCTTCAGGTATTTATTTGACCTAATCTCCAATCTTTTCCAAGTCATCCTTTGTCAATGTATGGATAGTTTCTTCCTTTGAGGATTTCCTCTTCTTGTTCTTTTGCACTGATCTCTCTGTGGGATGCTCCTTTCTCTTTTCACTAATGAGTGGTGTTGTTTGAGTGTTGATTTCACCGTTCCTTTTTTATTCATGTTCTAGCTATTCTTCTTGATCCTTCTCTAGTTCTCGTGTCTCCTTCTATGTTATTTCTGTCACTGGGGTTTTCCATTCTTCTTCCTAGTCATTTACAATCTGGTTAATGTCCTCTTCTATCAACCTGTAGTGAGACATCCACCATTGTTGATCCATATCCATATTTTCTTGAACATACATATGGTGCAACCATGTCTTGAAGTATGTGATATCTTTGTGTGCTTCAACTATCTGCGGTAGAATGTGCGATGTGTCCTAAATGCATTGTCATATTGCCTCCTTATATATATAGAAGGTGATGTTTTTTTCCATCTGTATGTTCTTGTGCACATTGTTCCATAATGAAACATACCTTGCTTCCAAGTATGTTTTTTGTATACCTTTCAGGAACTGTGTTTCTTTCGGCTCCCTCTAGGTGACTATTGCGATCAAGATTAATAACCAAGCATAATGGAACTTTTCTCATTTCTCCCGTGCTTCCCTGTAGTCCATTAATAACTAATTTACTAAAAGTATCGCCGAGTCCATATAAACTCCTACTGCACACTTCTTCATTATTTCTATAACTCCTACTCGTACTTGATATTTGTGACATTTCCTAAGTAAATCTTACACCTGTCACAAATCTTACAATATCATCATTGATTCTTTTGACTTCTATTATGTGCACTCCTTTGTGTGTGCCATATGTTTCCTTCATTATTTCTACTAAGGTGTTTTCTTGCATCTTGTTTGTGAACAAGGGTAGTGGGTATTCCCCTACTAAGGGAAATCCTGCAATTTGCGTAATCAATTGGGTGTCGATTGACACTACTCTGTTAACCTATAGGAACCTTGTGTGGACATAAATTAACAAAAAAATGATGTAGATGTTGATCTCTACACTTCTACCGGAATGTGGGATCTCCAACAAGTTTAGTATGCTTGTTCGCTATGGTCCTCTTTCCCATTCTTGTGGGTCAATTGTGATTATAGGGGAATCTGTATTGAGTCTTGTGTGAATATACTTCTCTATTGTTAACTCCAGAAAATTATTTATATATGCAAGGTCATGGTATGAAAACCTCAAGATTCCTACCATTCCCAACATATATCCCTCCACAGTGACCCGAGGTGGAATCACTGGTGTAAACGGGTCATACTTTGGCTCCTTTTGCAATCTGACCTACTTTGTTGTAGGATTTCTAGGTGGCACATACACTTTGAGAAAGTTGAATGGGTATGTTGCCTCTACTCTCAGGGTTTCTTCCTATACTGGTGCTCCTTCCTTCTTAGTGTGTGGATTCTTTGTTCCAGATGTGGATGCTCTTTCCTTTGGTGGCGCCATGACTTTCTATACTTTGATTCAGTCTCTAACTTACTCAACTCTATCCTTTCTAAGATTTGTCTCTCCTCTAGCTCTATGTTCTCTGGGAATATCCACATAACAATAACATTTTCTCGTCTCCCTTTTTCTTCTTTTATAGCTTGATACGAGTTGTTTCATACCTCTTCGTGCCCAAATTTGCAGTCCCATCTAATTGTGTTATCATTGAATTATTAGCTAGATTCTGCATTAAATCCGTATAGTTCGACGGATCATGGTCTATATTTTCCATCGTGTCAAAATCCTGTTGCCTTTTTTCATTTACGACTATGCAATCCTGCAATATCGCCATTATGTTTTCTCTTTAATGTTTTTCCTGTCTTCTGCACCAGTATTTATCCTGGTTCTTGAATTTTCTTTTCTACTCCGAGTTCTTTCTACTAGTTTATTTCTTTTTTTACTACTTTGACTCATTGAACAATGCCTGATTTAGAACTTCAATATTTCCTATCTCTTCAAATGTTTATTGTGACTTCCCTCAATCTCTTTTGTTTCTTTTTATTTTTTATAATATAATATAATACAAATACTATGGTACACATACTACACGGTCAAGCTAGTGCCCAAAAGCATAGTTGTCCCTATACAGTTTCAATCAACTACAATTGACCAGGCCTTCCTCAATTTCCCCATTCAAGTTTTCTAACTGAACAAAACCTTCCTCTGTAACAAATATTTTCACATATGGACCTAACTAGTGTATTTGGAACTTTCTAGGGTCTTGCAAAAATTTGTTGTCATAGGGAAAAACTAAGTCTCCCATTTGGGATTTCTTTTGTTTAATATGTCTATCATGCCATGCCTTTTCACATGCTTTCTACACCTACTGATGAAATCCTATGACCAAGTGGTCTTCCTCGAGTTCCACTAGTTTTTAAAGTCTTTTCTCTACTAAGCCATAATCCGTAAGTTCTGTTAGCACAACAATGTGTAAACTCAGCACAATGAACTCCATAAGCATAACTACTTTCTGGCCATATACTAATCATAATGGTGTATATCCTTTAAACTTATTACATGTGGTCCAATATGCCCATAGTACTGTAGGAATCCTCAAGTCCCAATCATCTCGATGAAGATTACATATCTTCGTCAACGCATGCTCTAGGATCTTATTGAATGCTTCCACTCTTCCATTTTCCTGAGGATGATAAGGTGTGCTCTTTTGGTGAAGAATATAAAATTATTATGTCAAAGAAGCAATCATTTTATTCAAAAAATGGGTCCCATAATCACTCATAAGGATTCTCGTACATCCAAAACTTGTAACAACATTTTCCAATATAAAAACTACAATAGTGTTTGAGATACAATCTCCGACACGTTTTGCTTCAACCCATCTCGACAAGTAATTTGTCGCAGTAATTATATATCTTTCTCTTGACCCTTTTTTTGTGGGTTTATCAAACCAATGAAATCAACTACCCATTTTTCAAAATCCTGCAATGTGACTTGCTGTACCAAAAGGCATCCCGTATCTTTTGGATGGATTCCCAACTCATTAAAAGACATCACAAGTCTGAGAAAACTCCTTAGCATCATTATGAGGGGTGGGCCACCAAAGTCCTATGCACAATTTTTTTTAACTTGTCTCCTTCCTCGCATAGTGGCCTCCCACAACTCCTTCATGTTCCTTTGATAATATCATGGGTCTAGAATCCTCCAATACACATCGTTGAAGAATACCATTTGTTCCTAACTTATACAAATTACCCACTATAAGATAATAATTTTTTTCATTTAATACTATTTGCATTTCCAGATGTGGATGCTCTTTCCTTTGGTGGCGCCATGACTTTCTATACTTTGATTCAATCTGTAACTTACTCAGCTCTATCCATTCTAAGATTTGTCTCTCCTCTAGCTCTATGTTCTCTGCGAATATCCACGTAACAATAACATTTTCTCGTCTCCCATTTTCTTCTTTTATAGCTTGCTACGAGTTGTTTCATACCTCTTTGTGCCCAAATTTGCAGTCCCATCTGATTGTGTTATCATTCAATTCTTAGCTATATTCTGCATTAAATTCATATATTTCGACGGATCATGGTCTATATTTTCCATCCTGTCAAAATCATGTTTCCTTTTTTCATTTATGACTATGAAATCCTACCATATCGCCATTATGTTTTCTCTTTAATGTTTTTCCTGTCTTCTGCACCGGTATTTATCTTGGTTCTTGAATTTTCTTTTCTACTCCGAGTTCTTTCTACTGGTTTATTTATTTTTTTACTACTTTGACTCATTGAACAATGCCTGATTTAGAACTTCAATATTTCCTATCTCTTCAAATGTTTATTGTGACTTCCCTCAATCTCTTTTGTTTCTTTTTATTTTTTATAATATAATATAATACAAATACTATGGTAGACATACTGCACGGTCAAGCTAGTGCGCAAAAGCATAGTGGTCCCTATACAGTTTCAATCAACTACCATTGACCAGGCCTTCTTCGATTTCCCCATTCAACTTTTCTAACTGAACAAAACCTTCCTCTGTAACAAATATTATCACATATGGACCTAACTAGTGTATTTGGAACTTTCTAGGGTCTTGCAAAAATTTGTTGTCATAGGGAAAAACTAAGTCTCCCATTTGGAACTTCTTTTGTTTAATATGTCTATCATGCCATGCCTTTTTACACACTTTCTGCACCTACTGATGAAATCCTATGACCAAGTGGTCTTCCTCGAGTTCCACTAGTTTTGACAGTCTTTTCTCTACTAAGCCATAATCCGTAAGTTCTGTTAGCACAACAATGTGCAAACTTGGCACAATGAACTCCATAAGCATAACTACTTTCTGGCCATATACTAATCATAATGGTGTATGTCCTTTAAACTTCTTACATGTGGTCCAATATGCCCATAGTACTGCAAGAATCCTCAAGTCCCAATCATCTCGATGAAGATTACATATCTTCATCAACGCATGCTCTAGGATCTTATTGAATGCTTCCACTGTTCCATTTTCTTGAGGATGATAAGGTGTTCTCTTTTGGTGAAGAATATAAAATTATTATGTCAAAGAAGCAATCATTTTATTCAAAAAATGGGTCCCCTAATCACTCATAAGGATTCTCGTACATCCAAAACTTGTAACAACATTTTCCAATATAAAAACTACAACAGTGTTTGAGATACAATATCTGACATGTTTTGCTTCAACCCATCTCAACAAGTAATCTGTCGCAGTAATTATATATCTTTCTCTTGACCTTTTTTTTGTGGGTTGATCGATCCAATGAAATCAACTACCCATTTATCAAAATCCTGCGATGTGACTTGTTGTACCAAAAGGCATCTCGTATATTTTGTATGGATTCCCAACTCATTAAAAGAAATCACAAGTCTGAGAAAATTCCTTAGCATCCTTATGAGGGGTGGGCCACCAAAGTCCTGCGCACAATTTTTTTTAACTTGTCTCTTTCCTCACATAGTGGCCTCCCACAACTCCTTCATGTTCCTTTGATAATATCATGGGTCTCGCATGCTCCAATACACATCATCGAAGAATACCATTTGTTCCTAACTTATACAAATTACCCACTCTAAGATAATAATTTGTTGCATTTAATACTATTTGCTTCTTCTACACAACTGTAAAGTTGAGTGGGCATACTCCTGTGCTCAAGAACTGGACTATATCTGCAAAGTAATAATCAACTATCTTTATTGTGACCAAGTGCACATCTAGTAAATAGTCATTCATATTTCGTGCATCTTCCCTTGATAATATGCACAAAAAATGGTGAGGTCCTATATTAAATTTTCCTGGTTTCACAATCACTTTAAAATTATATTCCTTAAATAATAACAACCATCTGCATATTCTCCCCCCCCCCGCAACACTAGCTTATTGACTAGGTATCTCAAAAAAAATGATCCATGTACATCTTAAAGTGTGATCCCAATAGATCATTCCTAAACTTCTAGACTGCATATACGATTTCGAATCCTTCACGCTCCATACTAGTGTAATTATTTGTAGTAGTCGACAATTTTCTATTGGAAAATGCAATGGTATGGCCCAAATATCCTTCTCCTGGTTGAGCTAGAGTTGCGTCTAACGTTATATATGGTGACTCTACTTGGAAATGGAATTCCTTCTTCCAATATTGGAATTCTAAAATTGACGTGGTAACCAATTTCTACTTCAAGGAATCCAAACTTTTATGACATTCCTCATTCCATTGAAACTTGACCTCCTTCTTCAACAATTTTTCCAATGGAGGTGTGATTTGTGTGTATCCCCTAATAAAATTTTTGTAGCACCCTATATGAGCCAATGCTGCTTGCAATTTTCGCACTGAAGTAGGTGGTGGAAGATCAACAATAACAACAATCTTATCAAGATCAACCAAAAATCCTTGTTTACATACTACATGACCCAACAAGTTACCAAATGGTGTGCAAAAAATACACTTCTTCAAGTTCAAGGAAATATGGAATTGTCTACATCTGTCCAACATCAACCACAAAATTTCAATATGGTCCTTCAACAAAGTGAGCATTGTCCAATCATCCAAATATACTTCTAGGAATTTATGAATAAACTCTTTAAAAGATGTGATGACAACTCGGGAAAATATTGTTGGTGCATTCTTCAATCCAAAAGGCATGACTCTATACTGATAACATCCTCATTATGTATCAAATATTGCCTTATAACTATCCTCATGCATGATCTTAATATGGTGATACCAGAGAATCTATCAGTGAATGAATAAGCTTCATATCCTCCTACATTGTCCAGAACTTCATCTATAAATAGGGTAAGAAATAGATCATATAAGAAAGAGTCATTTAATTTTTGTAGATCCACAAAAATTATGATTCCCCCTATATTCTTTTCCTCGACCACCATCAGACGAATCATTCTGACTCTATGATAGGTTCAATAATCCTAACTTACAACATCCTATCTATTTATGCCTGCACTTTCTTCTTATTATCGGGTCCAATTGGTATGGTCTTTGCTTCACTTGCTTAACATCTGGCTTCAAAGGGATCTTCATCTCGCCTATGTCCTTGACAATTTCTTTCATTTCTTAAAATGCAGTCAGAAAAATGTCTTGATATTCACGCAGTAAGTCAACAATCTTCACAATATTTTCCTCATTCCAGTAGTCTCCTATGTTTGCAAAATTGAGATTATCATTCATACCAATATTCACCTCGTGTGTTCTTAATGGCTTTGCATACATGACAAATTCAAGATCGAGACCCTCTACGATGCGCTCTCCTTCAATTTCTGGAACTTGCAACTTTCTAGGGTCTTCATCCTCCTAGTATTCTCCAACAATGTTATATCATTCCAAAATGTCTTCAACCATTGAAGAAAATATTGGTGTGCTACATAAAGGTTCTTGTCCCATCGAGTCTTCTGATGTAAAATCTTGCTCATGATAATCTGTAGATTTGTATCAATCAAAAGAGAATCAACTTCAAAATTGAAATTTACCTTGAAGTTGTGAGTCATATCTTCCCAATATGTTGTTCCTCTGCATACTTCCAGTTCTATATACCAGTTCTTCGGGATCACATCCAGATTGTGTAAAAACAAGCATGTCCATTCTTTCTTAGGTACTGAACTCCACGTTGTTGTGCACTATGTAATCTGATCTATAGGAAAACTCAACCAATTATACTTATGCGTATTATAATTAGTTTTTGTTCTAAACCTGACCTATAACAACCTTCTTCATTGTTATCAATTATCTATTCTATCTTTATGCATATCCCATCACCTCACAAAAGTTGCTTTCAGCTCAACATCTAAAGCTAGTAATCTTTGTTGATCTAGTATATTTAATTCAAATTATTTTACAAAAGAATCCACATCTGTTAGTCTATCATACTTTGGGGGATCGCATACCTCAGCTCCAGTCCAACACAATGCATGAGTAATATGACCACATCTCCTTGTAGATGCTTCATGCAATCTTGATTGCCAATGTTCCATGGATTCTTTTGAATCCAATAGACAGGAATTGATACTTCGCCATCTGAGTACACCTTCAATAGTAGAATTAAAATAGTCATCCATTTGTGTGGTCACATTGTAAAGGTTATAGAGTTCCTTAGTACTGAATCCTCCCCTTCCTAGTTCTACATATCGTCTTCCTTCTACGAGATCCAATGGCCTAGTAACTTTCAAGTCTCCTACTTCAAATATCATTTGTATCTTCTTCATATCAACATTGGTATGGTTATCAAAATCCTAATCGAGTCCAAGTAACTATGGGTAGGGTGTAATATTTTCCATTATCTCGATTACTTCAAAATTTTCTATGTTGTGCACTCCATCGATATTAACATTCATCCCTGTTAGTTTTCCAATCGAAACAATATTTTATTGATTTACTAACCTCAACTGAATAGGTGATGCGATCAAATTTGGTTTACCCATCGTCTCCCATGTTTACTTCAGAATGATGTTCACATTAGATCCCAAATCCAAGATGATATTACACATATCATAGTCTCCTTTCTGCGCATAAAGTCATAATTCCTTATTCATCATTTTCTTGCAATGTACCTCATTAACTACTCATTGTGCAACATGTGCTTCTTTATCTTTCACGCATTGATCGATCGTCCCACACATTGTGTTTAATGCAATTTCATGCTTAATTAATTCTAAAAAATTCTTTAAGAATTTTTTTCGAGTAATTTCCTTCCCAACTTTCCTTTCTGAATGGTCATAGGCTAGAGGCATTCTATACACACGTGGCCTTTCATACACAGGTTGTGAATTCTATGCTACCCATTATGTTTCTAGTAGTTCTTTCCTTTTTTTCTTATATTTATCTCTCTCTTTTCAAGGATCAAACGTCGGATGAGGTTTTGTTTCTTTCATGACCCACTAGTCAATCAAAATTCCTTGTTCTATCACATCGGCTACCGTTCGTGCTCCTTTGTGCGTAACAGTTTCTACCCTTATTTGATTGTCGCGCTCTTTTACTGCTATCCTCTGCACATTATGGTTCCTTTTCTCCTGCCACTTTGCGATCAGTTATGGACAGTCCTCTATTGCATCATCTAGTTGTCTACAATATGTGTATGTTGTGCAAGGATTTTTACAATCTTGCACTAAATGTCCTTGTTGATTACAATTATATCATATAATATGTCCTCTTCCTATGTCAAATCCTCCTCTTCCTCGACCTATGAATCCTCCTTGATTGTATCCTCTCAGAGTATTATATTGTGGTACCCCTCCTTCTATTCCTTCTTCCCCTTGAAATTTGTATGCATCCACAATGCATTCCCTCATTAGATCAAGTGTACGCAAATCCCTTTGGTCATGTCCCATGAACTTACAAAATAAGTTTCTCGCAATACTCTAATATTTCTGAATCAAAGGACACATAGTAGGGTGATGACCCATCATTTTGCATATCTCACACCATAACCTTCCTCTTGTAGAAAATAGATTTGGGGCTCTTGTAGCCAAATACTCTTTAAAGGTTGCACACTCGTTCTTATTATGACCTTCTATTCTGCATGTAACACACCATTCTTGTTCACACTTTTCCTTCCCTTTAGCAAGCTCCTACAACTAAATTGGAAATGCTGCTAACTGTGACTTAACTTGATCCCTCCCTATGCCATTCTCTCCTACAGGGGATGCTTCCAACTTCATGGTGATCTCTAGAGCTTCTAACTACGAAAAAATATTCTACTACATCAAAGGGAAACGTATATGTGGAAACAATCCTGCAATGAACCATTCCCTATGCTACTCATCTAGAATATGAAAATCCAATCGGGCCATGAGTATCTTGAATCTCTAATAAAAATACCATACTGACTCATTCTACAACTCCTTGATCTCCTTAAGTTTTGTAATACACTACGACTCAGAATTCAGTTTCTGAAACTCTTTTAACAAGGCTTTACTGATGTGTGTCAATGTTGTTGTGTTTCCCATAGGTGCAATGGACTGATACTCCATATACCACAGTAATGCACAGTCTTTGAATGTCATCACCAACTGCACAATTTTTGCATCGTCATCCAAGATTTTCTTCATGATCCATATTCCTTCACAGAAAAACAAGTGTTGTTTTGGATCTTATGAACCTGCTTCGTGGAAGACATGCATTCTTAAAGTGGGTTCTAACCCATCCATTGTGTACTACGCAATATTATTCCTCGGTGTCCATAACTGAATCTAGGTTATCGTACTACTTCCACTACTCTAATTAACTTTATTTTATCCTTACTTCCTTCACTAACTATAATTGAAAAAGTTTCATATATTACCTCAAACCTTGGAGATGCACATGGGGTCGTGGGTTCAATGTAGAGTATGATTTGACTAGAGATACTAGGATGTAATGGATCTTCTTCTCCTAGACTGAGCTAACTTTCTATGCACAATATTCCTTCGATTTGAAGCACTACTTAGGTTTCTCATTCCTCAACCTCACTATGTTTCCCTTCTCTATCAACTACAATCCTCTTTGTATTGTACCAAAATATTTTTCAACTATGCAATACTTCAATTTTTTCTTTCGTCGCACCTTATTCTTCTCTTGACATTCTCATCCCATATGTTCCCTATTCACCGGATTTATGAGCAGAATGAAATGAAAACCACAGATTTCTAATATTAACATAGATACATAGTGAACAATAACATAGATACAATAAAATTTGACTTTTATTAATTTAGAAATATGCTGAAAACTGTAAAATGCAAACTGCAAACTGAAAACAAGCTTGTTAGAATGGTGGCAGCTTATATCTAAGAAGAGATGTGACAACTATGCTCATTCACAAGAAGATGAGTACAATGAGGATCTGAAGGAATTTTTACAATAAACGTGAATTCAAAAATTCTAGACATCCAAAAACCTAACCCTGGGAGATGAAGTGCCAAAAGTCATGTGGGCTCCATTGGGGTAAGTTAGTACATCAACTTCCAGGGGTCGTAACTTTTGCATACAATCTTCGTTTAGGGTGCACGATAGCTCGTTGGAAAGGTATTAACGAGGAGATTCATTTATGAGGTTCAATTAGATCCTTCAAGAATTATTAAGATGCATTATCACAAAAAAACGTCATTTAAGCCCTTAAAATGGCCCTCGAAGTTCAAGAACCGAAAAAATGCTAAAAATAGTAAGTTTCAAAAAAATTGTTTTGACCCATTTGGACAAGGTGGGTGGCCACCGAGATCCTCCTAGATTATTCTTTCCTACATCCCTCTTCTTCATACACTCATACCATCCCATGATCATCCCTCAGTCCCCTTATGCACACAAAGGCACCTAGTTAATAGGGCAATCTCATTCCATCTTCATAACCCCCTTATCACATAACAACAACTCGATCCAAGTAGATACCTTTAAATAATTCTCTTTCAACGCCACTATATGACTAGGTGCAATCTATAACAAACTTAGTAATATAACCCCCCCATATATTATCTAGCCAAAAAATCAACTGTCGGATTACTTATGGAAATAGTACAGAATATTCCTAATCTCTATATAGCCAAAACATTTGGGAAAACAACAAATAAAATGTCATGTAAATCTGTAAATACATACCTCTTTAACTACTTCACGGAACTCATCTTTGGGCTTAGTCTCTAACCATTATCCAATTTATTCCTTAGTCGCCCTTCACATTCCCCTCATTCATAGATCATGGTGTGAGCAACAAAAACATTTGTTGGTACACAGTGAGATCATCCCTTTTGGCATCATCTTCAAGAGAAATCTCACCCGAGGTATTTATATAAAGAACCAATTTTTGACAATAGGGAAGGGATGGGAGGTAGTATTCATAACCATTATACTTAAAATGAGTTCATTTTACCTTTTATAAGTGTGCAAAAATATGTACCATATCCATATTAACCAAACATATATTATACGTGCATAATAAGAGATCAAAACACATAGACACCATATTTAACATCATTCACCCAAGATGGGCTAGTCCACAACGACTAGCATCTTATTGTATTGTTTAGAATCAGCCCTTACAAAATATGTTCATTGGGCTCATCCATTATTCCCTTTTCATTTTCATGTCCCTCTATCTCTCTTAGTCTCTCTTTACATTTTCATGCATACAGTGCACACTTATCTCTTCTTACTTGCTAACATGTTCATTCTCTCAGTCTCTCTTTGCATTTTCATGCATACAGTGCACACTTATCTCTTCTTACTTGCTAACATGTTCATTCACTACTAAGCTCATTCCTAGTCATTTGCTAAGTTATTTCCATACTACTCTTCTATCCTAAAATCCTTAAATATTTATACAATTACATTAGGGATTAACCCGTTTAGATGGACCAAAATGCTCAACGACTTCCAACTTTCTTCCTTCCTCTACCTTTCCTTCTTCACGCAATGCACAGATTATTCACGGAATGAGGCTTAGTGAGATTAACTACTTTCACATAAATAAACTTCATTCAGTGAGCCTAGATTATTCCATGAAAGATTAACTTCTTGTTATTATCTAAAAGTTGCTCAAAGAGTTATACAAGTGATCACTGGAATGGTCATAGTCCAATACTCTAAAATGCATAATCATGGAATTACTACACCATCTTCAACATAGCATAAAACAATTCAAAGTGGATTTTTAATTTATGTGTGACTCAACAATGTTGCGTTTACAGGATGTGTGCACGATTCAACAATGTGGCGTTTACGAGATCTGTGCGCGTCTATGAGATTGTTCCTTCGAAAGTCGCGCATATTGACTTGAAGCGAGGTTTAAACCACATTTAGTGCATTAATGAAAAAAATTCCATCATGAGTACTCTTTGGTTGAGGTACCAAGATCCGTGGAGCTCCTTCATTCAACACTGGTACTATGGGGTTCCATGTCTATACAGGTATGGGAAGCAACATGCAAATGGCACTTCCTTTCTCATTGGGAATCTTATCTTGGTCTAATTTCTATAAAAGGAATCCACGGGCATGCATAAGAAGATAAAAATAACTATTTTGTTATGAAATGAGTTTGGAGATTAGTGTTTTCCCGAAGTCTTATTTTGACATCTATAGGCATCAAACATTTGTGCATTGAACCTCTTCAATACAATAAAAATATTTGACAAAACATTACATAGCCCTCCATGTTTATAAATAATTTTTTATTTATCAAAATCTTAACTACTTGTGGTCCCAACATCAATGATAATAAATCTCCTCATAGACATTACTTAATGAATATGACCCTTTTAGATTGAGTAGCTACCCATTAAATAGTTAATGGGCCTTATTCAAAGAAGATGGCATTGTACATTAATTGATTAACTCCTAAGTACTCAAAAATAAGGAGGTTAGGGTAGAAGTCTAACATGCCCTCCCCTTTGAAAAGTAGTGTTGTTCTTAATTTGGCACTCACTTGTATTTAGTACTACCTCTCACTATAACCGAATGAAACTTTTTCATTAAGTTTGGGAATGTTTTACTAATCCTTAACCCTTAAACTTGAATAAAAAGTTGGAATAGACATGCAAAAAAAAATATCTATGAGAGACAAATGAGATGAAATATGCAAAATATACCCTTGTATTAATGATTATGAGAAAAAAAAAAAAAAAATTTCACTAGCCTCTCAAGGTAGGGTGAAATTTCCCTTAGAAGAGCTCCAATTACAACAATACCTATAAAAACATTCCATAGTCTCTTAGCTCTTTAAATAGATTCTCAATAGAAAACCATTAACTACCATTGAGTACCAACTACCTAGTGGGCCTTATTCAATAAAGTGGACCCTTATACATTAAATAACTATCCACTACTATCTAATGGGCCTTATTAAAAGAAGATGGCAAGATACATTAATTCACTAACTCCTAAGTAGCATAAAGTAAGGAGTTTAGGGTAGGACATTAACAAATGTTGGCCTCAACTTCGAAATTTAACCCCATGACCTTGTTCAAATATGACACATGAAAGACGGTTGGACCTCAAAGTGGAAAGGACGAGCCAATCTATAGGAAACTTATATAATGCACTAGAAGATATAATAAGGTTCATATATCTTTGGTGCTAGCTTATGGTGAACCTTATCTTTGAGGGAGGTATTCTTATAGGGAGCCAGACAAAGAACACTTCATCATCCTCCTTAAAATAGAACTTTAAGAAATGTTGATCAACTTATTGACTCATTCTATTTTGAGAAAAAACCATATTACTCTTATGGGTGTGGAGAATGGATATTCTTGTGTTAAGTGTGTGATCAAATTACCAAACCTTTGATGTGCATGGTAAATATGAAACCACCTTGGGGGTTTGGGCCATAAACAACTTCATATGATGTCTTTTGGGTAATTCTATGATAAGTGACATTGTACTACTATTTAGCAAGGAGTATCCACTCGACCCATTCATGTTGTGAATGCAATGGGAAAAATCACAAATAAGTTTCCAAACACTTTTTGACCACCTCTATTTGATCAGCTATATAGGATGACAATATATGTTCATTTTTAAGCGCATGCCTTAAATTTTAAACTACTCTTGCTAGAATTTCTTGGTGAAGGTGGGTGGAATTAGTCATGGGCTATAATTTAAAACTCTAATCCATGAAAATTTGGGCCATTGAGGATGACATACATGGGAGTGGTAAAGAACAAAAATGAGCATATCTTGAAAGATAATCTACTACCACCTTGATGGCAGATTTGTTCCAACTTTAGGAAGTCCCTATATAAAAGCGATGGAAATGTCACTCTAATGGTGGGGATCCATATTAAATGCAATGCCATGGAGGTCTTCACCATTTCACTCTTATTCCTTTCACAAGATTCATATTTAGCCATAGACTTATGAATGTCCTTTTTCATGCCTTCCCCAAAGAAGCAAAAAAAAAATTCTAGACCAAAACAATATTATAAGAACAATATTATCCTTATAGTACAAAGTGTTTTTCTACTAGGTATAACTTGCAAGCGTTGGGGCCTTCTTCAAGTCAATCCATGAGTTGAAGAGGGTGTCATTATCTTTTTGCCAAAAGTCTATATGGTATCGATAATGATAAGTCAAAGAGGGATCCATCCTCATTTTTTTTTAGAAAAGCATCATCCACCACATTTTGTTTTCCCTTCTTGTACATGATCTCATAATCACAACATAACATGTGAGTGACTCACTTGGGCTACACAACCACTATTCCGAAAAATGCTTCAAAATATGATGGTTGGTCTTGATTAGGAATTGAGAATTGTCTCCTAATAAGATAAGAGTGGCATGTATCAATTGCATCAAGGATGACCATCATTTCTTTCTCATAGGTGAACCTTCCCAAAGTTGGACCCTATAGCCGCTTATCGGTGAATTCCAATAGGTGCAATAGGCACCTCACTTGCATCAACATGATTCAAAGAACTTCTACAAAGGAATCACACTAGGGTAATAGACATGGATTCCTTTAAATAAAAAAAATCCATTCTCTACTAGATCATTCCAGACAAAGGAATTCTTCTTAATGAGGGTGGTTAATGGAGTTGTAATTCACTTGTCATTCTTCACACAAATATCCTGTAGTATCCAATAAGTCCTCAAAAATCATGTAAACTTTTCTGAGTTTGATGGCCTAGTCAATCTTTCATCACCTCAATTTTCTTGGGATCCACTTGGAATTCACTTGCACCCTTCTAGTATTGACTATGGGATTCCACTTTAGAAGTGCCAAAGGTGCATTGGGAACATCTGAGGAAGTATTAATTGGATTTGCTAAAAACCAAGATATGTTCAAAGAATACAAGCACAAAAATACTCATGAAGGGATGAAAGACCTTGTTCACAAGGGTCTAAAAAGTGGATGGAGCATTGCAAAGAGTGAAATGGAGCACTAAAAAATGATAATGACTTTCATGTGTGTGGAAGGAAATATGAGGACTCTTGCCTCCTTATGTGGATTTGGTGATACCCATAGTGAAAGTTTAGTACAAAATGGTACATGGTTTTATTGCTTCAATTTGTATCTCTATTATATGCGTGCATTTCAACAATGTCGATCTCCATACGTGACATTCAACAATGTCCCATTTCAGAGCCTCTTCCATTTCAGAGCCTCTTCCATGATCTCGGCCTCGCACAGTGATGCAAAAAAAACGGAGATCTTGTTGTATATATAGCATTAGGATGCTAAAAAAACGGAGATCTTGTTGTATATATAGGTTTAGACTGTCCACTATATGACACATCAAGATATGTTAAGTCTAACAAGTAGACGGCACGCCGCAGAAGTACAAACAACCAACAGTAACTGTATAGACTCTTAGGTTTTGAATTTTCATGTCTCTTAACATTAGTCCTAGATTCGTTTTCTGTACTATCTTCCTGCCTGCCATTGCTTCCTCCTCAAAACGAGAAGAAGAAACAAGATCCAAACGAGAAGAAGAAACAAGATCCATCTTAGTTCGATCCAATGATAGGAAGTGAAGAAATAATTACGACAGTTTGACCTAATTTCATGGCCTTATCCCGTTTCGCTGAGGCCAGTCCTAACGTCATAGAATCGTGAATATGGTCAAGAAGGTGTTGTATTCCGGGCTTCGATAGTTGGATGGATTTCGATCTCGTTAGGGGTGTTTATGGCGGCTACGTTTGTTAGAAGTGTAATATTTCTGGTGGTTTCGCTCCTCTTGGCTTTCCTGTTCCAGCGAGTGGATCCAACGCCATGTCGAGAAAAGATGCTAAAGAATAGCCATGGAGGATTCAGGAATATTATGAAGCATTCTCCACGTCGAAGATTAATGTTGGCCTCAAACGAGTTCTTGTTTTTCTTCCCATGAGCTCCAATGTCTCCAGAACACACTACGATGCGACTGACCATGATGTTCCCAGCGGCCAAAACCCTAGAAGTAATCGGTAAGGAAGAATAATGCGGGTGGTGGTGATGAACTTGAGTTTACGATCGGCCATGAATTATTAATTTTCCAATTGCGATTCAGATTCAGATGGGTTTTCTCAGGATAAATTTATATTGAAACTAAAATAGGGTTTTAATATTTAATATTTCTCTAGGGTTTTAATATTGAAACCAAAATAGGGTTTTAATATTTCTCTAGAGCAGATCAGCTTTATTTGGTTTGTTTCAGTTAACAGCTCAGAATATTGGGTTTTGAAGATCCGTCGGATAAAGTAAACGAATATATCTCACTGACCACTGCATGGCTATTGCAGAGATCTTTCGGCGTAAAATATCTCTTTAAATATGTTAAAGGGAAAGGTAATACCTCTCTTTATATCTAGGATCATTAAAAGTGAAGACAGTTTATTATCCATCTTCCTCTGTCACCCATCTGTATTCTTGTCTTTCCTTTTCTCATACTGTCAGAAAATAGTAGTGACTGAAGAAATATGCACCAGTCCTTGCTGCACCTATAAGAACTTTTCGCAGGCTAACTTTAAAGACAATTTTGTCGTTTTCGTTGGATTGATGAATTTCACGATCCTGTTAGGACTATTGTCGATAAAATAAAATCTTTTGGAAATCCATAACATTCTACTCTTTATACCTTATATGATTTGGAGACACTGTCACAATCCGCAATGGTGCAACATTAGACACTTAAGTGCAACATATGACACTTTCATAAAATAGTGTTTTTAAATAAATTTTGACTTCTTTGACGGAAAGGATTTTCTCCATCATGGATTTTAAGCTTTGGATGATGGAAAGTAGGTAACATTATCAATTGCCAAAAAATAATAACACTTGGGAAATCCCCTTGCTGCATTTGCATTTTCAAGGTGTTTACTTTCCTAACTATCGTAACACTTGGGTGTCGAAGAAATCCCAAATTTCATCTCCTTGAAGAATTCAGAGAAAATCTTCATGACTATCTATCCAAAGAACTTACATCCTCCCCCACCTCAATTCATTGTCATCCTTGGAAACATCCACAAAAGCTACTATCTCTTCCTAAACTCGTGCCCCTATTGCAACTAAGTCTACTATAAACCCCAAATTATGTCAAAAAGAAAACCCCCAAACTTCCTTGTGAAGTGGAAACCCCAATTTTCTACAAACCAAATTGTACTTCACTCAACTC
>JZKD02S0133523.1:916112-950503 GCA_000966675.3 Picea glauca
GGGTTAAGTGGTCAAGTGGCTATTGGATACATGGACAAGTGGAAAATTGGGAAATGT
Source organism: Picea glauca (assembly GCA_000966675.3). Lineage (NCBI taxonomy): Eukaryota > Viridiplantae > Streptophyta > Pinopsida > Pinales > Pinaceae > Picea > Picea glauca. The sequence goes on from JZKD02S0133523.1 coordinate 916,170, forward strand.
TGGACAAAGTGGCTATGTGGAAAAAGTGACCTAGAATATGCTTCTAAGGAAGCTACTTGGAGAGTATAAATAAGAGGCAAGGGTCTCTTGTGAAAAAACTCTCTTGAGAATATCTTGAAGATCTATTCCGAGAGAGAGAGTGATTGGGGGATCTCATGGACACATCAAATTTTTGGCAAGTATGAGATCTTGAAGAAAAAAGTTTTGGAAGTTCAAAAACCCTAGTTTATGAGGCGTACGTGGGCTGACAATGTATTAGGGTGCATACATACTGAGGTGTATGCGGGCTAACAATGTATTAGGGTGCGTATGCACACATGCTTGCAGTGTATTAGAGTGCGTAAAGTTGAAGAAATTCATGGAGACTTGAGTGTGAGCTAGTGCTAGGTTCCTAAAGTCTGAAGCAAGTTCCATATTTGCATTCCATGGGCTTAGATATGACACAAAAACTCGGGTATGGTTGCATATTTTTCTTGATGGATACTCTTGCATATTTTATGGTGAATGCTTGAAGCATTCTTGGTATGGATTTTGTGATTTAGTTGGTTGATGGAGTGAGAAACACTCTTATGTTTTAGTACTCATATGGTTTCATAGTATATTGGTTACCTATGTATGAGTAGCATTCATATTGTATGGTTGAGGAGCATCAGTATAAGTTGTTGGAGAGTATGGATATGTTTTGATTGGTTCTAGTGCAGATCATACAGTAAATGATGGAAGTGGATGTGACTAAGGACTGTAGAGGATCTGAGTTTTTCATAGAGAGAAAACCCTAACTACTCAGAAGGCATATGCAGTTTGTAGTACAGACTCTCCACGTACATACATGAGTTCTACTACTGGTAGGGCACACACATACATGTGCTGCACTACTGTCAGGTCGCATACATGTTGACAAATTGGTATTTGTTGAGGATTGATTCCTATTCTCAGTTGGTGTTGAGTTGTGTGAGTTGAGTCTTGCATTATAGAGTTGTTTCTCTTGTGGAGTTGTAACTCTATTTAGTTGTTGTTGATAACCCAAGGATTCTAGTCTGTAATAAAAAGAAAATTGTACGTACATATTTTGTTCTTTGTGTTCCTTATGATGATGACTTATTGATGATATATGTTTCTGATATGTGTTGATTATGCATGTTCACATTTAACTGGTTATAAATGGAAGCAATAAGTAATGAGTAAATGGTGATTACTAACTAATGAATTTTGTCAAGGGAATTTTGAAAAAGAGCACCACACTCATTCACCCCCCCTATAATTGTGGTCTGTGTGTTCAAAAATTGGTATCAGAGAAAACATTCACTATAAGACTTAAGAAGCTTGGAGGAGATCCATGGACACACAAATAGACGATGAAGTTCCAATCCTTGATGAGGAAAACTATTCTACATGGAGAATAGAAATGAAAGTGCACTTGAAGGAAATATGAGTAGGTATTTGGAAGGAAACTATTGGTGGATCAGTTCCTTTGAAGAACAAGTCAAATTTTGTGGCTCAAAGCCAAGAAAAGAAGAATGATGCATTGGCTCTCAATACCATTCTTAGTGGACTCTCAAGTTCTATCAAAGATAGCATGGGACAATGCACTATCTCCAAGGATCTATGGCTAAAGCTAGAGGAGACATACCAAAGCAAGGAGAAATAACTTGAAGACAACTCCATCAAGAACAATGAAGGTAAAGAATCTCCAAAAACCCCCGATTGCAATATTTCAAAATGTGATGAAGTTGAATATTTCTCTACAAGTGAAGAAGAAAACCTAGAGATAGTATGTGTAGAGATAAGATGGCTATCCCATGGAAAAGGTAGAAGAAGAACTATCAGATCTTAAAAGGAAAGTTGGATGGGGTCTATATAAATACAACTATGACCATTTCTACATAGAATATAACTATCTTTCTGATAACACTAAAAAGTTTCTTAGAAAGAATCAAAGGAATATCTCGAAGTTAAAGGAAATACTCAAGGAACAAGAAGAAAGTAAAAGGACCCTATTAGAAGAAAAATAAGAAGAGATCAAAAGACTAAAGAATGAAATAGAAGAAAATAAGAAGGTAGATGATGATATTAGCAAAAGTCTTGAAGTGAATGTCCATCTCAAAACCCAAATTGAAGAAGCTAAAAGGGTAGATGAACTATTGAAGAATCAAGTAAATGAAAAGGAAGATTCATGTCTTAAGTTCGAAGCTGAAGTTGTTGATCTTTGAAAGAAAGTAGAGAAATCAAACAAATTCTTGAATAACTCAACAATCTTGAATGAGATCTTGGATAGTCAAAGATCACCAAATGATATATCAGGTCTTGGATACAAGAAAGAAGCTACACATGTTGAATCAAGCACCTCAAAGAAGCATGAGGTAAGTCCCCCACTCTCAAAGGATGGAAATAATGTTGCAAGTCCGCCATCTACACAAGGGAAGGAAAGGACAAAGCAAGGAGGAAATCAAGATGCCATATTTACATATCAAAGCAAATTCAAGACACCTTCAAGATGCACACCAAAGAAAAGATATGAAAGTGTTTTTCATGGTCACTCTTACTCATGTAATGAATATGGTCACAAATATTTGGAGTGTAGATTGTATGCAAGGAGAGATAATGAAAGATTTCATAACACCTTAATATTTTGGAGATGTAATCAAGTAGGACATATTGCTTCTCACTGTCACATCATGTGATGCTACAGCTGTAGTGGATTCGGCCACAAATCCCAAGATTGTTGGAACACAAGAAGAAATTCCATGATGGAGACTTTATATAGCATGACTAGAGGAAGGAAGACATTTTTGAAAAGATGGAAACTCAAAGCTCAAGTTCTAAGAAGGTGGGACACCTTCAGAGGTCGGTGAAGAAGACTAAACAACCAAAGAAGAATGGCAGCCTTAAAGAAAGCTCAAGTTCGTCATATTCAGAAGCATACGTGGGTTACAGTGGTAACATTCATGTACATACATAGGCTGACCTATGAATAGGTCACATACATACACGAGTTGTCTATTCAATAGGCCATGTATATGTGGTAAAACCCTTGAGGAAAGGGCTATGCACATGGATTGCAACATGGTATGATGGTATAACTCTGTGTTGCAGGGTCTGACATAGTTTGTTGCAGGTCTTCATGATTACATATTGGCATCCATGATTGATGTATGTATGGTGGTGACATATGGTTGAGTATTGGAAGACTATCTTGGATACATGGTACCAACCCTAGAGTGTGGATTGAGACATTTGTCTATTGAGGAACAATGATGGTTATGAAAATGAAGTTATGGCACTTTGCTTATGAGATATATCATGATGATGCTATCTAGATCTATTGAGGCACACTTCTAGTACATGCATTATTGGATGTTTAATATTTACTGTAGTGAATGGAGGTTAAGACTGATCTCTTGGGGTACATGGCTGGTACATATTTGAGTTTCATTGATATATATTATGTTGGATATCTTGGCACATGCATTTGGCATATGAATGGAGTACATATTGGGACCTGTAGTTGATGATTTGATGAGGTGGTCATGTTATATACCATTGATGGGTCATAGTTTGATCTATGGTTGATGCACTAGCTTGGTACATGTGGTGATAATTGATTAGTGCAATGATTTTTGTACTCATAGATAATATATGTATGTGGATGATCATACTCGGATAAAGTACACCATTAGTATTGCTTTTTTAGCATATAATTTGGTACATGATATATGGGATGATATAGTTGAGACACTTGATTGATTGAGATGCATGATTATGGCATGTGGTTCATGGTCGAGGCATATCATGAGTGATATGACACTTATTGTTGGTACATGGTTGGAATGTTTATAGAAGCATTTGGTTGATACATTCCATATAGATCATTCTATGGTATTGATGTACATGGTTTATGTACATAGATGTTGTGTATGGTTGACACATTTTATGGTGTTGATGTACATGGTTGATGTACATGGGTGTTGTGCATGGTTGCAACATAATTTGATACATGATGTACTTGGTTGATGATTTGTTCATGATTCTCTATTTCATTGTTGAAATATATTTTTCCTCATGATGTATGGTATGGCATGGGTTGATGCATGCACAGGTCCTAGGATTGTCATAGAAAGAGCAGTTGATCTATGTCCCGGTTGAGGAATAGCATATTGCAGTGGTGGCATATTGTTCATATTGTGGAGAAGACAAGGGGAGACATACCGATAAGGGGATTTAGTCTTCTTCCCATGATTCTAGGAGGGAATATTTATCATATGCATAGGACTGAGGCATGGTTTCAGGAGATCATTGGTCACAGAGATGCAGACATGGTTCCAAGGGGAGCATGAGCGATATGTTTTCAACATTACATCAAAGTGATATTCCTTGTTCAAAATGGGAGATATTATTCAGAGTAAGGTCAAGGCATCCACGCAGGGGGAGAAACCACAAGGAGAGTTCAGATAGGGGGAGCATCCCCAAGGAGATAAATACCCTTTTCCATTGATGTCAAAGGGGAAGAGACAACCACATTGATATGACTATTCATGTAGAACAATGCCTTGTCTACATTTTTCCATCAATAATTGGTGTTGACATCAATGTTTGTATTGCCATCAATGCCAAAGGGGGAGATTGTTCAATCTCATTGATGTCAAAGGATTGATATCAAAGGATTGATGTCAAAGGAACAATGTCTTCTCATAACATACTGTTGTAATATGAATTATCCTTGATGTGAATGGAATGATGTCAAGTGGAATCATAGTCATATGATTTCATGCATAGATGAATATGGATCAATGAGTTTTCATTGATATATCATGCATTGATGAATATGGATCAATGAGTTGTCATTGATATATCATGCATAGATGAAGATGGATCAATGAGGGTTCATTGATATATGATGGATAGTTGAATTTATGTAGAGATGGCTCATTATTTTCTTGATAATAAGTACAAATGGATGAACTCAAAAGTAGTCCCCTTATGTTGAAATCCCTCACAGGAAGATGCTTTGCAGTTGAGTTATCCTATAAGTACGGTTAGAGAAACAATGATTTATTATGGAATTATGAGTTGAATGTCAGTGAATTTGTCAGTGAAACTATCTTAGATGGATAATTCTTGTCATTCCATTTCCAGTGGTATGTGGAACGTCATATAACTCCTCACGATTTGAGAGTTATGGACTTACGAAGTTGGAGGACCCTCATATGTTGGCTTGAAGCCCCAAAAGGTCTAAGAAGTCAAAGTGCTTGCAAAGAAGGAGGATTATTTAATTAACAAAGTGATGTGACAAAATCAAAGAAGATTATTTAAATAATAAAGTGAAGTGACAAAGTCAAAGAGGATTATTTAAATAATAAAGTAAATGGAGAACTTTCTATTTATGGAAAGTAGTTAACCCTAAAAAGAGGAAAATGGGTTAAGTGGTCAAGTGACTATTGGATACATGGACAAGTGGAAAATTGGGAAATGTTGGATAAAGTGGCTATGTGGACAAAGTGACCTAGAAGATGCTTCTAAGGAAGCTACTTGGAGAGTATAAATAAGAGGCAAGGGTCTCCTGTGAAAAACATCTCTTGAGCATATCTTGAAGATGTATTCTCAAGTAGAGAGTGATTGGAGGATCTCATGGATGCATCAAAGTTTCGTCAATTATGAGATCTTGACGAAAAATGTTTTGGAAGTTTAGAAACCCTTGTTTCTAAGGCGTACGTGGAATGAGAGTGTATTATGGTGCATACATATTGAGGCGTACGCAGGCTGACAATGTATTAGGGTGCATACGTATGTGGGATGGCAGTGTATTAGGGTGCGTACAGTTGAATAAATTCATGGATACTTGAGTGTGAGCTGGTGCTAAGTTCCTGAAGTCTGAAGAAAGCTAGAGATCTACATTCCATGGGCTCAGATCTGCCATAGAATCTCTAGTATGGTTACATATTTTTGTTGATAGATAATCTGGCATATTTTATGGTGAATGATTGAAGCATTTTTTGTATTGTTGTTGTGATTTGGTTGGTTGATGGAGTCAGCAACACTCTTATGTTTCAATACTGATATGGTTTCCATAGTATATTGGTTACCTATGTATCCGTAGCATTCATATTGTATTGTTGAGCATCATGAGTATAAGTTGATGGAGAGTATGAATATGTTGTGATTAGTTCTCGTTCAGATCAGATAGTAAATGATACAAGTGGATGTGACTGAGGAATGTAGAGGATCTGATTTTTTCATAGAGAGAAACACCTAATTACTCAGAAGGCATACACAGGTTATAGTACAGAATGGTCACATACATACGTGAGTTGTACTACTGGTAGGGTGCATACATATGCGTTTTGCACTATTGATAGGTCGCGTACCTGTTGACAGATTGGTATCTATTGGGGATTGATTCCTCTTCACAGTTGTTGTTGAGTTGTGTGAGTTGAGTCTTGCATCATAGAGATGTTACTCTTGTGGGGTTGTAACTCTATTCAGTTGTTGTTGATAACCCAAGGATTGTAGTCCGTAATAAAAATAAAATTGTACATACATCTTATGTTCTTTGTGTTCCTTGTGATGATGACTTATTGATGATATATGTTGTTAATGTATGTTCACATTTAAGTGTTTATAAATGGAATCGATAAGTAATGAGTAAATGGTGATTCCTAACTAAGGAGTTTTGTCAAGGGAAGTTTGAAAAAGAGCACCATAGTCATTCACCCCCACTCTAAGTGTGGTCGGTGTGTTCAACAATTGGTATCAGAGTGAGCCTTCACTGTAATCCTTAACAATCTTGGAGGATATCCATGGACACACAAATAGACGATGAAGTTCCAATCCTTGATGAGGAAAACTATTCTACATGGAGAATAGAAATGAAAGTGCACTTGAAATAAATATGAGGGGGTATTTGGAAGGCAACTATTGGTATATCAGTTCCTTTGAAGAACAAGTCAAAGTTTACAGCTCAAAGGAAAGAAAAGAAGAATTATGGATGGATATCAAGACCATTTTTAGTGGAATCTCAATTTTTATCAAAGAGAGCATGGGACAATGCACTACCACAAAGGATCTATGGCTAAATCTAGAGGAGACATACCAAACCAAGGAGGAAGATATTGAAGACAAATCCATCAAGAACAATGAAGGTAAAGAATCTCCAAAAACCCCTGATTGCAATATTTCAAAATGTGAGGATGTTGAATATCTGTCTACAAGTGAAGAAGAAAACCTAGAGATAGTATGTGTAGAGTTAAATTATGGTTATCCCATGGAAAAGGTAGAAGAATATTTATTAGAGATTAAAAGGAAAGTTGAATGGGGTCTATATGAATACAACTATGACCATTTCTACATAGAATATAGCTATCTTTCTGATAACACTAAAACGTTTCTTAGAAATAATCAAAGGCATATCTTGAAGTTAAAAGAACTGCTCAAGGAACAAGAAGAAAGAAAAAAGACTCTATTAGAAGAAAAAAAAGAAGAGATCAAAATACTAAAGAATGAAATAGAAGAAAATTAGAAGGTAGATGATGAGATTAGCAAAAGTATTGAAGTTAATGTCCATATCAAAACCCAAATTGAAGAAGCTAAAAGGGTATAAGAACTATTGAAGAATCAAGTAAATGAAAAGGAAGAGTTATGTCTTAAGTTGGAAGCTGAAGTTGTTGATATTAGAAAAAAAGCAGAGAAGTCAAACAAATTCTTGAATATCTCTATTACCCATGATTGTGGTAATCATGATGGTGTATTGATGATGGTGTACTCAGGCTCCTCATAAGAACTTTCTCCTTAGAAAAATGACATTCAACTCTTCCCAGAAAACTCACTTTTGAAGAGAGTTCACAGGTTGCTAATATACCGGGGTGAGAGAATGACCCATTATCGCAGGCTGCCTTAAGCTAGGGTGCAAACTTCTTGCACTGTGCAACATAGCTAGGGTGTGAACCTTCTCTAAAGCATGAAAAAAGATGAATTCTGGATGGTTCTAGAAGAGAATCTTCTAGAATAATGGGTTGGCATTTGAATGGTTATCCTAGTACTGGATTCCCTGATATTGTGGGATCATTCTTAGCCAAGTAACCATCTCATTCTCTCCTATATATTGATGGAATTCTCATAGAAAAGGTTAAGCAAGAGTCATTGGAGAATTGGTGAAAGAATTGTGTGAAGGACTTGGAGACTCTGGCAAGTCTATCAAGAGGATTTGATCTTCTTCATACAAGTATTGAGCAAGTGTGTGTGTTGGAACCAAGAGTCATCGAAAGGAAGCTTGTGACATCAAGGCGATCAGGTTGTAATCTTTACTTTCAATTAATATGATACAATGGCATGTCCCTTTCCCATAAATCTATTCTCACTTTATTGTGTAACTCCTTGATCATACACATAAGTTGACAATTGAATATATTTTTCTATCTTCACTTTGGTTGGTTTGTGTTATCTTGGTCTTGACCTCACGAGAGCATCAGAGCGAAGTGAGAGCAATAGAGACCCTAGGAAGCGATACAAAGGTATGTTACTTGTTACTTCCTACTAGCTAATTCAATGGTCAAAACTTAGGGAAAGAGTCATGTCCTGTCCTATTTTGTTCTAGATCCAGGTGGATCTAGGGATATCTGTTAGTGTCCGCACCTACTGATTAGTCCGATAACAAAATTGGCGACTCCGCTGGGGAGATAACCCGTTTTCTTGTGGTTTTTGGTATTTTTCCATGGCCATTTTCTCTTGTTTTACCTTTCTCCTTTCATATCAATCTCTGAGTCTTCAGGATACCCTCATAGACCCTCTGGGTCTAGAGGCCTCTTCAAATTTTGTGTCTATTTCCAAAAATTTGACTAGTTTTAGACATTCTCGCACTGCACTCCACAGTAGCCTGCGAGAATCTATAGAGTTCGCACCCTACCTTTAGGTTCAGTGTGAGGTTCTCGCAGTTCTCGCACTCTACTCAAAGCTTACCTACGAGAATCACCTATTCTCACACTGTGTCATACCCTCAGCCCGCGAACTCACTTTTTCAAAATTTTGGATTTGAGTTTTTGCATAATCAACTGCCCAGATCAGTATTGGTGCATCAAAAGAGTGTTTTGGACCATTGGTTGATGTTTTCTTGTCTTCGTTTTTTGCACGAACAGTCTTAGGATTTCAAAGTCTCTTTCTATCACATTGTTCTTAACTTTCATTTCTTGAATTTTCTTGGCAAAGCCATACTTTTTGATTTCATAATCTGAGTGTGCTTTTTTGGTTAAGGACCGACGATTGGTTGAAAGTTTATTTTCTTTGTCTTTATCATTTTCCCATTGTTTGAAAGATTATTTTTCTTATGCAACTGAAAAGACTAGATTGGTTTGCTTCTTATTTTTGTTTTCATTGAAAGAGTGGTTTGGGTTTTTATCATTGCTTGTTCATTGGTTTTGATTTTTTGCACTCTCACCATCAGGGTGTAGGTCCTTTTTGAAAAGTGAACAAAGTTTTTCTTTCAAAAGTATTTTCGTTTTCGAAAACATTGAAAATAAATTGTTGACATTATTGAAAAAGAAACAATAGAGAATTGTTATTGATGCGTGATTTGTTGCATTTGCATTTTAAAGGAAATTGTGTCTTGTAGTTCAAAGTTTGATCTGGAAAACTTCTCTCTCCCTACCATACATAGGATTCATTGAACGAAAATCGATATATTTCATTCTCATCCATGCATCGTTGGGTCAGAGTCTTATACAACATCAATTTCATCTCTGTTTCCTTTGAGTAAACAACAACTCTTAATAACACTGCGCAATTGTAAAATTTACCTAGTAACTCTTTTCTAGGGCTCTATTACACCAACATTTAGCTAGGCTAGCGCTTTGGAGTAGGAAGAGAGATACACTCTTCAAAGCACAAAACACACAATAGCATATTGTGTTAAGGAGTGTTAAATTCCATTTGCAACATCTTGTCCTGGGAAGCCCTTCTCACACAAGGGTCAAACATGAGGTCGCATTCATATTGACAGAGTTACTCACCCTGCTTTGTTGATATCAGTGTAGAGATTGCACGTATTACAGGGATCACTCGGAGGTATACCCACAATGATGAGTGGAAGACTTTTGAGTTGATTTACGGCTAGATACCCTACCCTTGCGTGTGGATCGGACTGTCGACTGTCCCCCCAGGATTTATTGTTGTCAGTTGTAACCTTAGTGGCCTATCTTTCTAGGTTCTTACACAAGGTGACTGTGAAGGGGAAAGTCTTCACGGTATTTGGAATTGATGTTGACCAAACTCACTCGGGCTCCTTGGAGGGTATACCCATGATTATGTGTGGGAGCTTGCACCAGGGTGTAAGTCCGTTAAGGAGGTTGTCAGTGTAACTTTTCCACCCTAGCCCAGCCCCTTCTCATCTCGTTGTTGCGACATTGGATTTCATCACCAACTAGTGACTTCGGAATTAGAAGGTCTTGTTTTCTTGGTGTTGCTTCCTAGATTTTGTTTACTAGCGCGTGTTGTTTTTACCAAAGTTGACCATACAATTTTCTTCGTGAAGTTTGTCACTCGTTTACAATAGCTCCTCCACGTCATTCATGTAGAATGCAGGGTTTATCTCCAGAGCATCTGGAAGGTTCTCAACCCTTTCCTACAAGTACACCTGAGGGCTCTCCTCGGCAAAGTGAAGTCACAGTTGTCACCACGCCACAAGTGGAACGAACTGACTCTCTAGAACATTTTCGAATTACAAATACTCGAGAGGACTTTCGACTTCACCGTGATTCTGAGCGACCGTTTATGCAACTGAATTCTTCTGGAGACTTAGTTGTTACGTCTTTTGGATCACCAGTTGGACCGTTTCCAGGCATAGAAGGCCAAGATATTTTTTGGTCTATGGGTGTTTTTCGACGGGACCTTTTTGTTCTAGGCTCACCTGTTATTTCCGAAATCACCCCACCTGTGATCTCTGAAATCTCTAGTCCAGAGACAATACCGTTGACTACCGCCTATCACTTTACCATCCCTGCTGAAATGTCCCATCTCACAGATACTATGAGTGTTTCGACCGGGTCTACTACGGTTAGTCTTGCTCCCATCAACACATCGCGAACGCCCAACGTCACTCCAACACTACCACCCAGATACCGTGCGTTGAATGCTTCCGTTCACACTCCTACACAAACCCCATCCGAATCTCTTGGTGGTCCTTCTTCTTCTGGGCACTCTCTTCCTAGTTTTATCCCAACACTCCCTCAATTTCCTTTTGGAGGACCTTCTTCATCTTCCACTAGAAGTCTTAATCCTAGTGGTGCTATTCCATCATTCCCTCCAAATTACCAGATTCTGGTTGGTGGACAATTTCACCAAGGTGGTATGAATCAAGCCCCTCTCAGCGGGCAAATTCCTTTTGGAACGCAAATCCCAATTTGAACATAACCCCCAATTGGAACACCACCTTCGATGGGAGGACCGACCCCACCTTATGGGAAAAACATACCTCCCTCCTCGGCCTAGTATTGGAATCAGTTGATACAACATCCTCCTCAATCGACTGGGGGGCAACAGTTTCCAACTGCATCCATAATACCCCCTAGTGTGGGCCAACCATATCCAGGTTCGTTTAATCCCATTTAGGGGGTGAATTCTCAAACTCAAGTCCCTTTTCCAAGGTATAATCTTATGGGCTACTATCCTCTCCAACCACCACCGAATCTTCCTGGGTCTTCACATTATATGCAGACTACTTATGGTCTACTACTGGTTTGCCGACAGAGCTTCCTCCCCAAAGCCACCAGTACCCGTAGGTGAATCGATAATTACCTTTCATAGCCACTTTGGATCTTCTAGATTTTTCAAGGATTTTAAATGATCCAATTAGTCACTCTCCCCAATGGCCTGCTATACCAGCCAAGCTACCATCGGGCATTCCCAAATTCGATGGAAAAGCGGGAGAGGACCCAAGCAATCAGGTTATGACTTTTCACCTATGGTGTTCATCCAACTTGTTGATGGATGACTATCCTTTTACGTCTTTTTCAACGAGCCCTCACAGGTTTTGTTGTGAAGTGGTATATCGAATTGCCATGAGGTTTATTCTCTGACTTCAACACCCTAGCTATGGATTTCCTCACACACTATGAGTTACTGATTCGTTATGACACGAGGATCGAGATTTTGACTTCTTTCAAATAGAACAAGGCCACTCATATATCCAATCACATTCATGAGTGGCGATGGAATCGTTGTCTTATTAAACTCGAATTCCCCGATCAGTTGTTGGAAAAATGGTTCAAAAAATCGTTCGTAAATGACATCGGTCCTGACATTGCCATGGGTGGAGTGGTCACATAACAGTAGGCTATAAGTCGCACTCAATATCTTGACCTCGTTTACTCGCAAACAGGTACCCTTTACGATTTACTACCTGATTTACCTCGTCCTTCCACTTCCACAACTTCAACTACTTCAGCTGCCTCGCATGCAGTTGATGGTGTGATTGGCACTTTCCAGGCCCAACCATAATCTGCCTCAAGCACAAACCCCAAACCTGCTTCTTCTAATGTTCAAAATGATCTGTCTCCTACCCCTCCCACCGGCAAGACTTCTGAGTTAAATGCAGTCCAATCTACCCCAGCTGGTAAAAACAAATCTAAAAAGGGGAGAGGTAAGAATAAGGAGGACAAAAATACTTCTCAAGAAGAGAGAACCAAAACTACACCTGTTGACGATCGGGATAAGCACAAACCTCGATACCCTTGTCTTATCTGTGGTGATGATCACTACATGAAGGATTGTCCACGACGTGCCGAGGTCACTAAGTTCCTTCAAGGAGCTCCAAAACCACTTGCACCGGTCGTTTTGTCCCAACCCTTCCCGTCTCAACAATAGGCTCAGTTGGTCATTCATGACCAACCCTCATCTTCTACTACATCCTATGTTTTGATGTGTACTGGAAATTCAAAGGAGAGCGACGTTGCACTCACTACTCGAGCCAAAGATTATTCTCCCTCTAAAGAGAAGGTTGATGATGTACCGCCTTCCTCAGTACAACCCTCTCCCATGACTCCACCTACCAACGGTCCTCTTCATCTCGAACGACCGAGCCTCGACACATTTGTTCGACCCCCCGCAAAGGGCGTCGTTCGGAAATCGGCTTTCAATCCTCATGCTCGTGCTGCCCAGAACTACAACATTGTTGAAAATCTGTCCCAAGCACCTTCTGCGATGTCAGCCCTTGAAGTCCTTCAAAGTTGTCCCACACAATGGAAGGCACTATTGAAATCTATCAGTGGAATCGATCTGACGGATACAAATTTAATAATTTTTGACTTGGAGGATCACATTCCAAGGTTACCCCCTCAACTTGCGTTCCAGATCCAAGTGGCTTCCTCTCACAAAAACATTTGCCGAACCGTTATCGATGAGGGTGCCTCGACATGTGTTATGTCTCTTTCTTGTTGGAAATATATTGGCTCTCCTTCTTTGAATGAATCCCAGAACACTCTTAAAGCCTTCAATGGCTCCAGTTTTAAGCCCTACGGTGTCCTTCCTTCGTTGCCCATCACGTTAGAAGGCAAAATGGTCCAAGTCGAAGTGGAAGTCTTTGACGCTCCCCTTGATTACAATCTTTTGCTTGGCCGCAGCTGGATCGATTCCATGCACGCAGTTGTGTCAAACCTTTTCCGTGTGGTACGTTTCCCACATCAAGGTAAGGTCATCACCGTCGACCAACTAGCCTTCTTTAATTCAGATACCCGTACTGGCAACGTCCTGTTCATCGCTAAAACCCCATCGGGTTATGAGAATGTCGGTGTAGGCCTTCTAAAAGACTCTTCGTTAATGGGTACTTTCCCCATTCCACCGCCCGATGTTCCACGCTTGTTTATTGCTTCCATCAACATGATCTCCACCTCGCCTCATGAACTTCCTGCGTCTCACGACCCCTGGATAGTACCTGACCCTGGAGATCATCTCCGTTTCGGCAACGCAATGTCGTTAACTCCGGTTGAATCCGCCTATCAGGCCATTCAATAAGAAACACCTTCTACCCCCTCTCTTGGTGAGTTGTCTCCCGATACGTTTCATGTCATTTTTCCCACAGACGAGATGATCATGTCTATCATGGAGGACACCCCTTGGGACGATGGGCATCATCATTCCATCCTCTTTCTGGAGCAACATACCATTGAGAACTATCAACGGATCTCAACCCTGTCGACCATTGTTGTCATTTCCACCGTTCCCACATCCGCACCCGATGTGTTTTATGAAGGGAACTTAAGCAATATCTCTCCCACTATTCCCCTTGACATATCCATCAAACCTAGGATTGTCGAAAATGTCCATTTTAGAGCTTCGTGTTCTTCTGACGAAGTCATCACCTACACATCCCTTTTTAAAAAGTTTTGTGACATATTCGCATGGAGCTATGAAGAAATGCTGGGTATCGACCCTGAGATTGTGATACATGAGATAAAGACATACCCCGATGCTAAACCCATCCGACAACACCTTCATTCAGTTCACCCACGTAAAGCGGCTACCATCAAGCTCGAAGTCGAGAAACTTCTGAAAGCCGGCTTTATTTATCCGGTGGCTCTCACAAACTGGGTTTCCAATCTTGTCCCTATTGACAAGAAACAAGGCACCATTCATGTATGCGTTGATTATAGGGATGTCAACAAAGCTTGTCCCAAAGAAAACTTTCCTACCCCCTTCGTCGATCAGATTGTTGATGATTGCGTCGGAAGTGAAATCTTCTCTCTCATGGACGGTTTCTTCAGGTATAATCAAATCAACATTGTTCCTGAGGATCAACATAAGACTGCTTTTATTTGTCCTTGTGGTACTTTTTCCTATCGTAAACTTCCTTTCGGTCTCAAGAACGCTGGCGCAAATTTTCAACGCGCTATGTCTTATGCTTTCCATGATATCAAGAACATCATTCAACCATAGTTGGATGATTTACCCGCTCACTCAATCTTCCAAGTCGATCACCCAACCCACCTCCGAGCCATTTTCGTTCACTGTCGGTTCTATCGTATACGTTTAAATCTTCATAAGTGCATTTTCTGCGTGGAATCCGGCTGCATTCTAGTTTTTATCGTTTTGCGTCAAGGGATCTGGGTGGATCTTTTAAAGGTTGAGGTGATCCTTAATCTCCCTCCTCCTTCTACTCTCCACCAGTTACAAAGTTTGCAGGGGAAAGCAAACTTTCTTCGTTGTTTTATCCAAAATTATGCCGAGATAACTCGTGGATTTACGTGACTATTAAAAAATGGTTCAGACTTTGTCTGGGATACCATTGCCAACAATGCTTTTGAAGCTTTGAAATTTTCCCTAATGCATGCTCCTCTTCTCTTTCCCCCCGATTACAGTCGCAATTATTTCCTCTACCTTGTTGCCTCAGATTACACCATTGGTATGGTTCTCATCCAAGAATATTATGCTAACGACGAACATGTTATTTACTACTTGGGTCGAAGTCTAATGCCCACTAAAATGAAGTATTTACATGTCGAAAAACTAGCCTTGGCTGTCGTCCAAGCCGTCCAATGCTTCCGGAACTATATCCTCTCATGCAAGACTACAGTGATTTCTCACTGCAACCCTATGCAACACATTCTTACCCGTCAATTGCTAGGGGGAAAATACTCCAAATGGATTGTGATTCTCTAGGAGTTCGACTTGGAATTCGAACGCTCCAAGTCCAAGAAGTCCTTAGTTTTTGCTGAGTTGATATGTGACTTTCCCCATTCTGAAATGGAAACAGTAGCAGCTGATTCATTACCTGATGAATCTCTTTTCCTTATCATCACTGATGATATTTGGTATGGTGATATCATTATATATCTCCAAACCCAGACTTTCCAACCAACTTTGTCTAGTACTGATCGACGTCGCATACGATATCAAGCCCGTCAATATATTATTCTCGGGGATACTCTTTATCGTCGGGAGATTGACTCTGTTTTTCGACATTGTCTAACGTTCGACGAAGTCGAGAAATCTCTGAATGACTGCCATTCTAGAGCCTGTGGTGGTCATATGTTTGGGTATGCTACTGCCCAGAAGATCTTACAAGCAGGGTATTTTTGGCCTTCTTTATTTAACGACTGCATAATTTCCGTTCAAAAATGCCATGCTTGCTAGACCTATAATCAGAAGATACGGTCACATCCTGCTCCTCTTCACCCTGTGGTCTCTGTTGGTCCCTCTGTGAAATGGGGCATTGATTTCATGACATGTCACCCTCACTCGGTCGGGGGGCATGGTTACATCATTGTAGCCATTGATTAATTTATGAAATGGGTTGAGGCAATGCCGACATTTGACAACACTAGAAAGACCACAACATTATTAATT
The DNA here is from genome assembly GCA_000966675.3 of Picea glauca. Lineage (NCBI taxonomy): Eukaryota > Viridiplantae > Streptophyta > Pinopsida > Pinales > Pinaceae > Picea > Picea glauca. The sequence goes on from JZKD02S0133523.1 coordinate 932,493, forward strand.
TTTAATCACGTCATAGCTCGTTTTGGTGTTCCCCAAGCTATTGTCATTGATCATGGTAGCTTCTTCAGAAACTTCATGATGTCTGAACTTACTGAAAAGTTGGGTCTTCGCCATGATAACTCAATGCCCTATTACCCACAAGCCAATGACCAGGTCGAAGCAATTAACAAAGTTCTCATAACTATGCTCCGATGAATGATAGGGATTCACAAAACAAGTTGGCACACAATGTTGTTTTCGACATTGTGGGCTTATCAGACATCCGTCAAGTCTGCTATTGGGTTTACACCTTTCTGGTTAGTCTATGGTTTGGAAGCTATTCTCCCGATTGAATGCGAGATACCCTCTTTAAAACTAGCTGTTGAACTCCTACCAAACACTTATGCTGAGGAAGAACGTCTATTGTATCTTATGCAATTAGACGAAACTCGACGCGATGCTACCCTAGTTATAGAAGCTCAGAAAAAATGTGTCAAGGCCTAATACGACAAACATGTCAAGCCTCACGTTTTCTCCGAATGAGATCTCGTTTTCCTCTATGATCAAGATTGAGATATGCTAGGAGCTGGAAAATTCGAAGCCATGTGGCGAGGTCCTTATATTGTTCGATGAGTTTTGGAAAAATGAGCTTATGAGTTAGTAGATTACGATGGTATTCCTTTGAGTGAACCCAGGAATGGGTTGTACTTGAATAAGTATTGTGCATAAAATCATTTGTGCATGAGTACTTGTTTTTTTATTGTATCATACTTCTTGTGTGTTACTATAGCTTTCTTTTGTTGTTATCTGGTCTCTGCCCTTATGTGACGTTGTGTTTGATTTCCAGATGTCGGAGTATTCACTACCCTATATTGGATTTTCTGATGGTGCTAGCCATAGTACTCAGAACCTTGCTTCCGCTGCATGGGCAATTTACGCCCCTACAAACGAACTTGTCTCCTTACGAGGTGTGTGTCTCGGTCGTGCGACCAACAACATTGCAGAGTATAACGCCGTTATTGAATTATTGGTTGATGATATCTCGCTCGGAATCCTTCATTTAGTTGTGCGACTCGATTCACATCTTGTAGTACTACAGTTAAGTAATGTCTATACTATTCGAAGTCCTACCTTGTTACGGGTGTATTTGTGAATTCGCCTCTTGGAATGTTATTTTGATTACATTGAATATCAACATATTCCTAGATGTATAAATACATTAAAAGATGGATTGGATAACTATGTATTAGACAGACATTTGGATAATTTATAAATCAATTACATCAATTTTCATAACACATGATAAACCGGTAGAATTCGTCTGTATATATAACGATCAAAAGAGTTTTTTACAAAAAAAAATTGTCCGAAGACCAAAATGTCAAAATCTGAAGCTCATAGCTTCTACAAAGTGACGTCATGGATGAAGTTCATGGTAACACACGACTACCCAGGAAACTCTACAGAGTATTTGACCCATGGACTCTGACACTCCTACTGTATGACGTTGATCATGTCATGGAACCTCTCCAAGAGGCATGTGTGGAATATCTGTTGTCAAACCCTCTAGGTTTTGTTCCACTGCTTAATAATCCCCAACTTCCCATTGTGGCACTGGCGCTACCTCTCCTCACCGTTGAATGGGAGAAGTACCAGGAGGTCGATAAGGTCCCACATCTGTGTCATCAACAACGAATTTTTTATTTAGTCTTTGAACGAACATATAAAAAACATTTGCATATGATAAAATTAACAAAAACATTTAAAAGGAAAAAAAATTGTACTTCTTACCATGTTCCTCCCCTTGAGCATCCTCCGGCAGGACTAAGTCTAGATCTCCTTGGAAATCCAACCCGACATAAGAATAATCGTCAACCATCAACATCTGTGGTTGCAACCAGTTGAAGAAGGTATCATCATACTTGATTATTGGTCCAGCTACGTGTCGGGCCATGAGCTGACACCATCTCAGCATTCTTGGATCCCTGGGAGCTGGTAAATTCCACTCCACCTATAGTCTCAGTAATGGAACCCTCTCGAGAAAGAAGTACACTAACAAAGATCCATACCCGAATTTCTTTAGGTCGCCTCGTCTACATTTGGTCAACTGCTTTTTCATACTATGAAGCACTGCATCTGCCCAGTTAAAAACTCGAGGTTCAGTACACTCTATGGCATAATGGAAGTAACTCTGTAGCACCATGTGAGGAGCAGAGCTCCCAGCCATCCGAGATATGGTGAACAAGGTAGTACAGAGGGTCAAATATCGTACTCCCCAAATAGCTACTTTCCCTTTCTTCCTCTCTACCTCGGGAACACAGTGTAAGCGGAAGTACTCACTCATTGGAAGCCCACCACCTCTTCTACCAGTCAGGTTCACGTGGTACCCATGCCATGACAATCCAGTAAAGAAGTAAATGTCCTCAATATCTAAGGACAGTGTGTGGACCCCTACATGAAATACATTCTGATCGGGATCCCACATACGCACGAGGTACTCTAATAACCTGACTTGGGCCCTCATGCCCAGGATACGAAAGTACTTCAGAAGGCCATAATTTCTCAAAGAAGAAATAGTGGGTGGATGATTTCCGGCAATAGAATTGTCTTCTTCGTGCTCCCTTTCACGCCATTCAAGAACCATTTTGATGGCCAAATACATGCATAAGAAGCATAAGAAGAGGATTAGTAACTCTATTCATGAATTGGTTTTTTTTCTTTGAGCAAATTTTTTTTTTAAAATTGTGCTTTGCGGTTCTCTCAGGTGCCCTTTAGGAACAGTGTGAGAACCTCGCAGGCTATTGTGGGCTCACCTGCGAGAATGACCCATTCTTGCAGGTCCCGTGTAGCCCACCTGCAAGAATGGCTGAGCGCAAGTAGGGCTCATAAAACAAACTAAAAAATGAGTTTTAACCTTGAATGAAAATGCAAAATTAAACCATGAAAGAGTAGAGGACAAAAATCCTACCTCACTGTCGCTGACAGCTTGACAAATGGACACTCGTAACTCCCACAATCTAATGCCGAACTTTGAGGGTAAAAGAGGGGTTTTGGGGCTCAAATAGTGGAAAAGTAAAAATGATATTGTAAAAAGAGTTTTACTCCTTTATATTTACTTTTACCATGTTGTTTGGTTTTTTATAATTATTTATTTATTAAACCCTAATCCCTAATGCCCTTTTGAGTGTAACTTTTGCAGGCGTAATGAATTCTATGTTTATGCACAAGGATGCAGATGTATTTTTTCTTTGTCATCACATGTTTTGAGTGTTTTTTATGGTTTTTGTATAAAACCTCGAGCATGGTCTTTGTCTGTTCTCGTGCTCGAAAATACATGAGAACATGATAGAGCATACTTTTATCACTTTTTTGGGCTCAACAAGGTTATACAAAAAAGGAACCCCCCTGGAGTCCTCTTTAAGCTCTTTTCAGACTCTCTAAACATGAAAAGATAGTCGAGTGACCTTGTTATTTTCACGCTCGATAAATTATTTGAAGAAAGCATCTGGTGGGTGATAATTTATCTCTTTTTCGGTCTCATCAGACTAATTTATGAAAAAGGAACTGAGAGAGTTATCTTTTGAGCGTTTTTCCAGACTCTATAATCATGAAAAACCTTCAAGTTTTCTATCTCTAGACTCGTTAAATAAACATTGACAGACCCGTCATGGGACCGAACCACTCCTTCTTAAGGTTCGTTAAACATACTCTGAAGGACTTATCTGAAGGATAAGATTATATCAACAAGCATATGTTATCCTCCTCAATCTTGCGTAAAAATAAAGAGGTACTCGCCAGAAATGGTGGGGGAAAATTTGGGAAAGGGATATGTTATCATCTTCGTATTGATTGGAAGTAAGTGTCGCTCTTGAACATGACACCCCCCATTCATTATATTTGAAACCGGTTTGGGAAATCCATTTGTCTCTCATTCGATTTGCTATAAGTTCATTCCCTATGTCGTCTTTGAGTCAATGCTACCAAATCATTGGTCGTGTCGTTCATATGTTCAAGAGAAGTCCATCTAAAACGTCTATTGAGTCGGCCATCTACAGTTGTCCATTCTCTCCGTGTCGGCCTTCCCTGTGTCCAGTTCAATTTACATCATACTTTGTTTCACCTTCAAAATCTATTACTCATTTCATGTCATTGATGGGGGATACATCAAGGCCCTCCTGTGACGATTTTTGTTCCATCAACTTCAGCTCATTATCCGAAAACAAGACTTAGAAATTATTTGGTACCTTGGAACTTGCATGCCTCAATGGTAGGTTTCCTCGCTTTCAACAGTGGGTTTACATCATTGACCCCTGATCGGAAGATTCCATCGGATGTTCAACTTCAACTCAATCATTCACACTCGATGGATTGTACTAGAGTACCTTGGGAGTCATTGATATCAATGGTGATTTCCCTCGCACTTGTTAATGGTTTCATCAATGACTGGTAATCAAGTGATTTCTGCCATGTTCGACTTCAACACATGTAATCACATGGTTAGATTCGTACTTTTGGGCGATGAGATTGAAGACCTTGGATATCATCTCCCTGTCCAGGTTGCGATGGAGTATGTATAATTTGCGACACATAGATCCACTTTGTATGTCTCGTGGCTATGTCGTCTTAATTTGAAATTTCTCGCATAGATCCACAGTGTATTCCTGGTGGCTATGCTATATTTTGACGGCATGGATCCACAGTGTATGATTGGTGGCCATGACCTATGTCTACAATGTCATCCATCTGTGATCTGAGTATGGGAATGCCTACCTCATAATTGGTATATATGATATTCTGCAGATGCTTGGTTGTTCGCAGGTTTTCGATTAGGTGCGCTCCTGGTTTCCGACACACACATGAAGTTTACAAAGTCTTTCGGCTGTCACTGGTTCTGGCCTCATACTTTGGGGGGCATTCTGTTACCCATGATTTTGGTCATCATGATGGTGTATTGATGATGGTGTACTCAGGCTCCTCATAAGAACTTTCTCCTAAGAAAAATGACATTCATCTCTTCCTAGAAAACTCACTTTTGAAGAGAGTTCGCAGGTTGCTAATATACCGGGGTGCGAGAATGACCCATTCTCGTAGGCTTCCTTAAGCTAGGGTGTGAACTTCTCACACTATGCAACATATCTAGGGTGAGAACCTTCTCTAAATCATGAAAAAAAATGAATTATCGATGGTTCTAGAAGGGAATCTTCTAGAATAATGGGTTGGCATTCGAATGGTTATCCTGGTACTGGATTCCCTGATATTGTGAGATCATTCTTATCCAAGTAACCATCTCATTCTCTCCTATATATTGATGACATTCTCATGTAAAAGGTTAAGCAAGATTCATTGGATAATTGGTGAAAGAATTGTGTGAAGGACTTGGAGACTCTAGCAAGTCTATCAAGAGGATTTGATCTCCTTCATACAAGTATTGAGAAAGTGTGTGTGTTGGAAACAAGAGCCATCGAAAGGAATCTTGCGACATCAAGGCGATCAAGTTGTAATCTTTACTTTCAATTAATATGATACAATGGCATGTCCCTTTCCCATAAAGTTATTCTCACTTTATTGTGTAACTCCTTGATCATACACATAAGTTGACAATTGAATATATTTTGATATCTTCACTTTGGTTGGTTTGTGTTTTCTTGGTCTTGACCTCACGAGAGCACCGGAGTGAAGCGGGAGCAACAGAGACCCTAGGAAGCGATACAAAGGTATGTTACTTGTTCCTTCCTACTAGCTAATTCAATGGTCAAAACTTAGGGAAAGAGTTATGTCTTGTCCTGTTTTGTTCTAGATCCGGGTGGATCTAGGGAGATCTGTTAGTGTCCGCACCTACGGATTAGTATGATAACAAGATCAAAAATATGGAATGAGATATTGGATAGTCAAAGATCACCAAATGATATATCAGGTCTTGGATACCAGATAGAAGCTACACATGTTGAAGCAAGAACCTCATAGAATCATGAGGTAAGTCCCTCACTCTCAAAGGATGGAAATAATGTTGCAAGTCAACCATCTACAAAAGGGAAGGAAAGGATAAAGAAAGGAGGAAATCAAGAAGACATTGTTACATATCAAAGAAAATTGAAACACCTTCAAGATGGACGCTCAAGGAAAGGTATGAAATTTTTTTTCATGGTCACTGTTACTCATGTAATGAATATGGTCGCAAAGCTTTGGAGTGTAGATTGTATGCAAGGAGAGATAATGAAAGATTTCATAACACCTTAAGATGTTGGAGATGTAATCAAGTAGGAAAAAATGTTGCTCATTGTTACATCATGAGATGCTACATCTGTAGTGGATTTGGCCACAAGTACCAAGATTGTTGGAACATAAGAAGAAAGCCCATGATGAGGACTTCATATAGCATGACTAGAAGAAGGCATGAAGTTAGGAACAAAAACATTTTTGAAAAGATGGAAGCTCAAAGCTCAAGTTCTGAGAAGTTGGGATACCTTGAGAGGTGGGTGAAGACGACTGAACAACCTAAGAAGAATGGAAGCCTTAAAGGAAGCTCAATTTTTTCATCTTCAGAAGCATACGCGGGTTATAGTGGTAACAATCACGTACATACGTAGGCTGACCTATGAATAGGTCACATACATAAGGGATTTTTCTATGGAACATGCCTTGTATATGTAGTAAAATCCTTGGGGAAAGGTCTATGCACATGGATTGCACCATGGTATGATGGTATAACTCTGTGTTGCAGGGTTTGTCAAGGTTTTTTGTAGGGTATGACATTGTTTGTTGCAGGTCTTCGTGGTTACATATTGGCATACATGATTGATGTATGTATGGTGGTGACATATGGTTTAGTATTGGTAGACTATCTTGGATACATGGTACTAACCCTATAGTGTGGATTGAGACATTTTTCTGTTGAGGAACAATGTTGGTTATGAAAATGAAGTTATGGAACTTTGGTTATGAGATATATCATGATCATGATAGCTATATCTATTGAGGCACACTTCTAGTACATGCATTATTGGATGTTTAGCATTTACTGTAGTGAATGGAGGATAAGGCTGATCTGTTGGGGTACATGGATGGTACATATTTGAGTTTCATTGATATATATTATGTTGGATATCTTGGAGCATGCATTTGGCATATGGATGGACTACATATTGGGACATGTAGTTGATGCGTTGATGAGGTGGTCATGTTGTACACCATTGATGAGTCATAGTTTGATCTATGGTTGATGCACTAGCTTGGTACAGGTGGTGATACATGATTAGTGCAATGATTGAGTCACTCAGAGATGTATATGTATGTGGATAATAGTACTTGGCTAAAGTACACCATTGGTATTGATTGTTTAGCATATACTTTGGTACATGATATAGTTGAGACACTTGATTGATTGAGATGCATGGTTATGACACTTGGTTCATGGTGGAGGCATATCATGAGTGATATGACACTTATTTGTGGCACATGGTTGGCATGTTTGTAGAAGGATATGGTTTATACACAACATATAGTTCATTCTATGGTATTGATGTACATGGTTGTTGTACATAGATGTTGTGCATGGTTGAAAATTTTTATGGTGTTGATGTACATTGTTGATATACATGGGTGTTATGCATGGTTGGAACACAATTTGATACATTATGTACTTGGTTGATGTTTTGTTCATGATTTTCTATTTCATTGTTGACATATATTTTTCTTCATGATGTATGGTATGGCACGAGTTGATGCGTGGACAGGTCCAAGGATCCTCATAGAAAGAGTGGTTGATCTATGTCCTGGTCGAGGAGTAGCATATTGCAGTGGTAGAATATTTTTCATATTGCAATGAAGATAGGGAGAGACATACCCATAAGGGGAGTCATTCTTCTTCCCATGATTCCAGGAGGAAAGATTTATCATATGTAAAGGACTAAGGCATGGTTCCAGAGGGAGCATTGGTCACAAAGATGAAGACATGGTTCCAAAAGGAGCATGAGTGATATGTTTTCATCATTACATCAAAGTGATATTCCTTGTTCAAAAGGGGAGATATTATTCAGAGGAACATAAAGGCATTTAGGCAGAGGGAGTAGCCCCAAGGAGATCTCAGACAGGGGGAACATCCCCAAGGAGAGAACTACCCTTTAATATTGATGTCAAAGGGGGAGAGACAACCACATTGATTTGACTATTGATGTAGAAAAATGCCTTGTCTACATGCTGCCATTAATAATTGGTGTTGACATCAATGCTGGTATTGCCATCAATGCCAAAGGCAAAGATTGTTGGATAATGTTGTCATTGATGTCAAATGATTGATGTCAAAGGATTGTATTGATTGATTGATTGATTGATGTCAAAGGATTGATATCAAAGGATTAATGTCAAAGGCACAATGTCTTGTCATAACAAACTATTGTAATGTTTATTATCCTTGATGTGAATGGAATGATGTCAAGTGGAATCATAGGATGAATATGGATCAATGAGTTTTCATTGATATATGATGCATAGATGAAGATGGACCAATGAGGGTTCATTTCTATATGATGCATAGTTGATGTTATGTAGAGATGACTCATTATTGTCTTGATAAGAAGTACAAATGGATGAACTCAAAAGGGGTCCCCTTATGGTGACATCCCTCACAGGAAGACGCTTTGTGGTTGAGTTATCCTATAAGTATGATTAGAGAACCCATGCTTTATTGTGGAATTATGAGTTGAATATCAGTGAATTTGTCAGTGAAACTATCTTAGATGGATAGTCCTTGTTATGTCATTTCTGGTGGTATGTGGAACATCACATAACTCCTCACGGTTTGAGAGTTATGGCCTTATGAAGTTGGAGGACCCTCATATGTTGGCTTGAAGCCCCAAAAGGTCAAAGAAGTCAAAGTGCTTGCAAAGAAGGAGGATTATTTAATTAACAAAGTGATGTGCCAAAATCAAAGAAGATTATTTAAATAATAAAGTGAAGTGACAAAGTCAAAGAGGATTATTTAAATAATAAAGTAAATGGAAAATTTTCTATTTATGGAAAGTAGTTAACCCTAAAAAGAGGAAAATGGGTTAAGTGGTCAAGTGGCTATTGGATACATGGACAAGTGGCAAATTGGGAAATGTTGGAAAAAGTAGCTATGTGGAAAAAGTGGCTATGTGGACAAAGTGACCTAGAAGATTCTTCGAAGGAAGCTACTTGGAGAGTATAAATAAGAGGTAAGGGTATCTTGTGAAAAATATCTCTTGAGCATATCTTGAAGATCTATTTTGAGAGAGAGAGTGATTTGAGGATCTCATGGATGCATCAAAGTTTTTTCAAGTCTAAGGTCTTGACGACGAAAGTTTCGGAAGTTCAGAAACCATAGTTTATGAGGCATACGCAGGATGACAGTGTATTAGGGTGCATAGATACTGAGGCGTACACAAGATAATAGTGTATTAACGTGGGTACATACGTGGGATGATAGTATATTAGGGTGAGTAGAGTTGAATAAATTCATGGAGACTTGAGTGTGAGTTGGTGCCATGTTCCTGAAGTATGAAGTAAGTTCTACATATGCATTCCATGCTGGCATAGAAACTCTGGTATGGTTACATATTTGTCTTGATGGATGATCTTTCATATTTTATGGTGAATTCTTGAAGCATTATTGGTATGGTTGTTGTGATTTGGTTGGTTGATGGAGTGAGAAACACTCTTATGTTTCAGTACTAATAGGGTTGCCATAGTATATTGGTTACCTATGTATGAGTATCATTCATATTGTATGGTTGAGGAACATGAGTATAAGTTGTTGGATAGTATGGATATGTTGTGATTGGTTTTGGTTCAGATCGGACATCAAATGACATAAGTGGATGTGACTGAGGATTGTAGAGGATCTGAGTTTTTCATAGAGAGAAAACCCTAATTATTGAGAAGTCATATGCAGGCTGTAGTAGAGACTGGCTGTGTACATACGCAACTTGTACTACTGGTAGGGAACATACATATGCGTGCTGCACTACTGATAGATCACGTCGTTGTTGACACATTGGTATCTGCTGAGGATTGATTTCTCTTCTCAATTGGTGTTGAGTTGTGTGAGCTAAGTCTTGCATTATAGAGTTGTAACTCTATTCAGTTGTTGTTGATAACCCAAGGATTGTAGTCCATAATGAAAATAAAACTGTACATACATCTTGTGTTCTTTGTGTTCCTTGTTTTGATGACTTTTTGATGATATATGTTGCTGATATATATTGTTGATGTATGTTCAAATTTAACTAGTTATAAATGGCAGCAATAAGTAATGATTAAATGGTGATTGCTAACTAAGGAGTTTTGTCAAGGGAAGTTTGAAAAAGAGCACCACACTCATTCATCCCCCCTCGAAGTGTGGTCGATGTGTTCAACAATTGGTATCAGAGTAAGCCTTCACTATAAGCCTTAACAATCTTGGAGGAGATCCATGGAAACAAAAATAAATGATGAAGTTCCAATCCTTGATGAGGAAAATTATTCTACATGGAGAGTAGAAATGAAAGTTCACTTGAAGGAAATAGGAGGTAGTATTTGGAAGGAAACTATTGGTGGATTAGTTCCTTTGAAGAACAAGTCAAAGTTTGTAGCTCAAAGGCAATAAAAGAAGAATGATGCATTGGCTCTCAATACCATTCTTAGTGGAATCTCAAGTTCTATCAAAGAGAGCATGGGACAATGCACTACCTCCAAGGATCTATGGCTACAACTAGAGGAGAGATACCAAACCAAGGAGGAAGATCTTGAAGATAACTCCATCAAGAACAATGAAGGTAAAGAATCTCCCAAAACCCGTGATTCCAATATTTCAAAATGTGATGATGTTGAATATTTCTCTACAAGTGAGAAAGAAAACAGAGAGATAGTATGTGTAGAGTTAAATGATGGTTATCCCATGGAAAATGTATAAGAAGAACTATCATATCTTAAAAGGAAAGTAGAATGGGGTCTATATGAATACAACTATGATAATTTCTACATAGAATATAACTATATTTCTGATAACACTAAAAAGTTTCTTAGAAAGAATCAAAGTCACATCTTGAAGTTAAAGGAAATGCTCAAGGAACAAGAAGAAAGTAAAAAGACTCTATTAGAAGAAAAATAAGAAGAGATCAAAAGACTAAAGAATGAAATAGAAGAAAATAAGAAGGTAGATGATGAGATTAACAAAAGCCTTGAAGTAAATGTCCATCTCAAAATCCAAATTGAAGAATGTAAAAGGGTAGAAGAACTATTGAAGAATCAATTAAATGAAAAGGAAGAGTCATGTATTAAGTTGGAAGCTGAAGTTGTTGAACTTAGAAAGAAGGTAGAGAAGTCAAACAAATTCTTAAATAACTCAACAATATTGAATGAGATCTTGGATAGTCAAAGATCACCAAATGATATATCAGGTCCTTGTATCGATACAAGAAAGAAGCTACACATGTTGAAGAAAGCACCTCAAAGAAGCATGAGGTAAGTCCCTCACTCTCAAAGGATGGAAATAATGTTGCAAGTCAACCATCTACACAAGGGAAGGAAAGGACAAAGAAAGGAGGAAATAAAGAAGCCATCTTTACATATCAAAGAAAATTCAAGATACCTTCAAGCTCGACAGCAAAGCAAAGGTATGAAAATATTTTTCATGGTCATTGTTACTCATGTAATGAATATGGTCACAAAGATTTGGAGTGCAGATCGTATGCAAGGAGAGATAATGAAAGATTTCATAACACCTTAAGATGTTGGAGATGTAATCAAGTAGGACACATTGCTACTCACCATCACATCATGAGATGCTACAATTGTAGTGGATTTGGCCAAAAATTCCAATATTGTGGGAACACAAGAAGAAATTCCATGATGAAGAATTCATAAAGCATGACTAGAAGAAGGCATGAACTTAGGAAGGGAGACATTTTTGAAAATATGGAAGCTCAGAGCTCAAGTTATGAGAAGTTGGGACACCCTGAGATGTGGGTGAAGAATACTGAACAACCAGAGAATAATGGCAGCCATAAAGGAATCTCAAGTTTGTCATCTTCAGAAACATACACAGGTTATAGTGGTTACAGTCATGTACATACACAGACTGACCTATGAATAGGTCGCATACATACGCGAGCTGTCTGTGTAGCAGGCCACATATATGTGGTAAAATCCTTGGGGAAATGGCTATGCACATTGATTGCAACATGGTATGAAGGTATAACTCTTTGTTCCACGGTCTGACATGGTTTGTTTCAGAGTCTGACATTGTTTGTTGCAGGTCTTCATGATTACATATTGGCATACATGATTGATGTATGTATGGTGGTGACATATGCTTGAGTATTGGAAGACTATATTGGATGCATGGTACTAACTCTAGAGTGTGGATTGAGACATTTTACTGTTGAGGAACAATGTTGGTTATGAAAATGAAATTATGGCACTTTGGTTATGAGATATATCATGATGATGCTACCTAGATATATTGAGTTACACTTCTAGTACATTCATTATTGGATGTTAAGTATTTACTATAGTGAATGGAGGTTAAGTCTGATTTGTTGGGTTACATGGCTGGTACATATTTGAGTTTCATTGATATATCTTATGTTGGATATCTTGGTGCATGAATTTGGCATATGGATGGAGTACATATTGGCACATGTAGTTGATGATTTGATGAGGTGGTCATGTTGTACACCATTGATGAGTCATAGTTTGATCTATGGTTGATGCACTAGCTTGGTACAGGTGGTGATACATGATTACTGTAATGATTGATGCACTCATAGATGATATATGTAGGTGGATGATTGTACTTGGCTAAAGTACACCATTGGTATTGCTTGTTTAGCATATAGTTTGGTACATGATATATAGGATGATATAGTTGAGACACTTGATTGATTGAGATGCATGGTTATGGCACTTGGTTCATGGTGGAGGCATATCATGAGTGATATGAAACTTATTTGTGGCACATGGTTGGCATGCTTGTAGAAGCATATGGTTGATACACTCCATATAGCTCATTCTATGGTGTTGATGTACATGGTTGATGTACATAGATGTTGTGCATGGTTGGCACATTGTACGATGTTGATGTACATGGGTGTTGTGCATGGTCGGAAGACAATTTGATACATGATGTACTTGGTTGATGTTTTGTTCATGATTCTCTATTTCATTGTTGACATATATGTTTCCTCGTGATGTATGGTATGGAACGAGTTGATGCATGGAAAGGTCCAAGTAACGTCATTGAAAGAGTGGTTGATCTATGTCCCAGTTGAGGAGTAGCATATTGCAGTGGTAGCATATTGTTCATATTGCAGCAAAGATAGGGGGAGACATACCCATAAGGGTATTCATTCTTCTGCCCATGATTCCAAGAGGAAAGATTTATGAGATGCAGAGGATTGAGGCATGGTTCCATGGGGAGCATTGGTCACAGCGATTGGTTCAAAGGGGAGCATGAGAGATATGTTTTCAACATTACATGGGAGTGACATTCCTTGTTCAAAATGGTAGAGATTATTCAAATTAAGATCAAGGCATCCAGGTAGGGGGAGCAACCCCAAGGAGAGTTTAGACAGGGGGGGAATCCCCAAGGAGAGAACTACCCTTTGCCATTGATGTCAAAGGGGGAGAGACAACCACATTGATATGACTATTGATGTAGAACAATGCCTTGTCCACATGTTACAAACAATAATTGGTGTTGACATCAATGTTGGTATTGCCATCAATGCCAAAGGGGGATATTGTTGTATCATGTTGTCATTGATGTAAAATGATTGATATCAAAGCATTATATTGATTGATTCATTGATGTCAAAGGAACAATGTCTTGTCATAGCACACTATTGTAATATGTATTATCCTTGATGTGAATGGAATTATGTCAAGTGGAATCATAGTCATATGATGTCATGCATAGATGAATATGGATCAATGAGTTGTCATTGATATATCATGCATAGATGAAGATGGATCAATGAGGGTTCATTAATATATGATGCATAGTTGAATTTATGTAGAGATGACTCATTATTGTCTTGATAAGAAGTACAAATGGATGAACTCAAAAGTGGTCCCCTTATGGTGAAATCCCTCATGGGAAGACACATTGCAATTGAGTTATCCTATAAGTACGGGAAGAGAACCCATGCTTTATTATGGAATTATGAGTTGAAGATTAGTGAATTTGTTAGTGAAACTATCGTATATGAATAGTGCCTGTCATGCCATTTCTGGTGGTATGTGGAACATCACATAACTCCTCACGGTTTGAGAGTTATGGTGTCACAAAGTTGGAGGACCCTCATATGTTGGCTTGAAGCCCCAAAAGGTCAAAGAAGTCAAAGTGCTTGCAAAGAAGGAGGATTATTTAACTAACAAAGTGATGTGACAAAATCAAAGAATATTATTTAAATAATAAAGTGAAGTGACAAAGTCAAAGAGGATTATTTAAATAATAAAGTAAATGGAGAACTTTCTATTTATGGAAAGTAGTTAACCCTAAAAAGAGGAAAATGGGTTAAGTGGTCAAGTGGCTATTGGATACATTGACAAGTGGCAAATTGGGCAATGTTGGACAAAGTGGATATGTGGACAAAGTGACCTAGAAGATGCCTCTAAGGAAGCTACTTGGAGAGTATAAATAAGAGGCAAGGGTCTCTTTTGAAAAACATCTCTTGAGCATATCTTGAAGATCTATTCTGAGAGAGAGAGAGTGATTGGAGGATCTCATGGACACATCAAAGTTTAGGCAAGTCTCATATCTTGACGGCGAAAGTTTTGGAAGTTCAAAAACCCTAGTTTCTCAGTTGATAGTGTATTAGGGTGCGTACATACTGAGGCGGGGGCATACATACTTAGGCGTACGCGGGCTGACAGTGTATTAAGGTGTGTACGTACGTCAGAGAAGTGTATTAGGGTGGGTACAACTGAAGAAAGTCATGGAGACTTGAATGTGAGTTGGTGCGAGGTTCCTAAATTCTAAAGCAAGTTCCAGATCTGCATTCCATGGGCTTAGATCTGCCATAGAAACTCTGGTATGGTAACATATTTGTCTTGATGGATACTCTTGCATATTTTATGGTGAATGATTGAAGCATTCTTGGTATGGTTGTTGTGATTTGGTTGGTTGATGGAGTGACAACACTCTTATGTTTCAGTACTGATATGGTTTCCATAGTATATTGGTTACCTATGTATGAGTAACATTCATATTGTATGGTGGAGGAGCATGAGTATGAGTTGTTGGAGAGTATGGATATGTTGTGATTGGTTCTGGTTCAGATCAAAGAGTAAATGACAGAAGTGGATGTCACTGAGGACTGTGGTTTTCCATAGAGAGAAAACCCTAATTACTCAAAAGTCATACTCACGTTGTAGGCCACTTACATACTCTAGGGAACCTAATACGTGTATTGCAGTTGACAGATTGGTATCTGTTGAGGATTGATTGCTGCTGAGTTTAGTGAGTTGAGTCTTGCATTATAGAGTTGTTTCTCTTGTGTAGTTGTAACTCTATTCAGTTGTTGTTGATAACCCAATGATTTTAGTCCGTAATAAAAAGAAAATTGTACATACAACTTGTGTTCTTTGTGTTCCATTTGATGATGACTTATTGATGATATATGTTGCTCATGTATGTTCACATTTAACTGGTTATAAATGACAACAATAAGTAATGATTAAATGGTGATTGCTAACTAGGGAAGTTTGAAAAAGAGCACCACACTCATTCACCTCCCCTCTAAGTGTGGTCGATGTGTTCCACAATGCTCTTGTCAATCCTCATGCCCCTTGGGACTAGTGCACCCCAACCTTGGTGTGCCCCTTATGCTCGTGTGCCCCAATCTCTTGGTCGCTTCATACTTGGGTAAGTTTCTTGGCACATTAGCATGTCCAAGGCGCCCACTTTACCAACTAGTGAAAAACTTGTGTGCCACAACAACCCCAAGTTTTGTCTCCTTGAGGACATGGGTGAGGGTCTCCATGGCCATCTAGCTAAGAACCTTAGAGTATCGATAAAGATAATCCAAAGATGGATCCATCCTCATTTTTCTAAGTCAAAGCATCAACCACAACATTTTGTTTTCCCTTCTTGTATATGATCTCGTAATCACAAGGTAGCATCTTAGTGACCCACTTGTGCTACTCACGATGACAACCAACCACTATTCCAAAAAGTACCTCAAAATATGATGGTCAGTCTTGACTAAGAATTGCCTCCTAATGAGATATGAGTGTCATATCCCAATTGCATGAAGGATGACCATCATTTCTTTCTCATAGGTGGACGTTCTAAAATTGACCACATAACTCTATATTGGTGAATGCCAATGGATGCTTCACTTGCATTAGCACGGATCAAAGAACTTCTATAGAGGGATCACGCCTTATAACAAAATTCTTAGTGAAAAAAGTCCCTTCTAACACTAGGGTAGTAGGCATGGCTTCCTTCAAATAAAAAAAGGTCATGCTTAGCTACATCATTTCATACAACATCATTCTTCTTGAGTAGGGTGGTTAATGGAGTTGCAATTCACTTATGATTCTTCACAAATTTCCTGTAATAAGTGCTAAGAAACCATGTAAATTTTTTAAATTTTGATGGCATAGTCAATCTTTCATCACCTCAATTTTCTTGGGATCTACTTACATCCCTCTCCTATTAGGATCTACTTACATCCCTCTCCTATTAACTATGTGGCCAAAGAATTCCACTTGAAAAGGGCCAAAAGTGCATTTGGAACATCTAAAGAAGAAATGGTTATCCTAGAATAATTGCAGGGATTTATAAACGGCTATGAATGTATTTCCAGAGGTTTGCTAAAAAAAACAATATTACTTCAAAAAATAAAGAAGAATTGGTTATCCTAGAATAATTGCAGGGATTTATCAACTGCTATGAATGTATTTCAAAAGGTTTGCTAAAAAAATAACTTCAAAGAATAAAAACAAAAAAATACTCATGAAGGGCTAAAAAAGTGGATGGGGCATTGGAAAGATGAAAATGCATCACTGAAAACTAATAATGACTTTCATGTGTGTTCTCTGGATTTGGTCATACCCATAGTGAAAGTCCAGTACAAAATGGTACATGGTTTTGGTTGCTTCATTTTCTATCTCTATTATGTGCGTGAATTTCAACAATGTCGATCCCTATACGTGAGTCCCATTTCAGAGCCTCTTCCATGATCTCGGCCTCGAACACTGATGCAAAGAAAAGTGGGGATATTATTGTATAGATAGCTTTAAACTGTGCGCAATATGGCAATGAAGATATGTAAAGTGAACAGAAAGGCGGCTGAAGTAGGAGCAACCAACTTTAACTGTATAGATTCTTGAGTTTTGAATTCTCATGTCTCTTAACATTAGTCCTAGATTCGTTTTCTGTACTATCCTTCTGCCTGCCATTGCTTCCTCCTCCTCAAAACGTGAAGAAGAAACAAGATCCGTCTTAATTCGATCCAATGATTGGAAGTGAAGAAATAATTATGACAGTTTGACCTAATTTCGTGGCCTTATCCCGTTTTGCTGAGGCCAGTCCTAACGTCAGAGAATCGTGAATATGGTCAACAAGGTGTTATGTTCTGGGCTTCGATTGTTGGACGGATTTGGCTCTCGATACGGATCTTTATGGCGGATGCGTTTGTTAGAATTCTAAGAATTCTGGTGGTTTTGCTCCTCATGGCTTTCCTGTTGCACCAAGTGGATCCAACGCCATGTCGAGAAAAGATGATAAAGAATACCCATGGAGGATTCAGGAATATTTTGAAGCATTCTCCACGAAGATTAATGTTGGCCTCTAACGAGTTCTTCCTTCCCATGCGCTCCAATGGCTCCAGAACACATTACGATGCGACTGATCATGATGTTTGCAGCGGCCAAAATCCTATAAGTAATCGGTAAGGAAGAATAATGCGGCTGGCCATGAATTATTATTTTCCAATTGCGATTCAGATTCAGATGGCTTTTCTCAGGAGAAATTTATATTGAAACCAAAATAGGGTTTTAATATTTCTCTAGGGTTTTAATATTGA
>JZKD02S0133523.1:961870-978085 GCA_000966675.3 Picea glauca
TAGATTTTCACGAGGAAACCCATAAAGGGAGAAAACCTCTTCTTCTTCGAAACGATAGGCAGTCTTTTAAGTTTTGTACATCATCTATAATTGAGCACCAACTCAATGTGAGTTTGCTACCTCTATTTTACAAGATGCAACTCATTTGAGAGCACCAACCCTCTTGTTTCTCTAGCACCCACTAGAAGGAAGCAACAACTCCCTTAATGTTCCAACACCAATTGGATGGAAGCACCAACTTCCAGTTACACAGGCTCCAACCTGTATAATAGAGAACACTTTTTCTCCCTTGCACCACCCTGCCACCTTGGTTTCTCTGGTTGCAACCATCAGTTACACATAAGGTATACACGGAGATAGATTTTCACGAGGAAACCCATAAAGGGAGAAAACCTTTTATTCTTCAAAATGATAGGCAGTCTTTTAAGTTATGTACATCATCTATAATTGAGCACCAA
Source organism: Picea glauca (assembly GCA_000966675.3). Lineage (NCBI taxonomy): Eukaryota > Viridiplantae > Streptophyta > Pinopsida > Pinales > Pinaceae > Picea > Picea glauca. The sequence goes on from JZKD02S0133523.1 coordinate 962,329, forward strand.
CTCAATGTGAGGCTGCTACCTCTGTTTTACAAGCTGCAACTTGTTTGAGAGAACCAATTCTCTTATTTCTCTAGCACCCACTAGAAGGAAGCACCAACTCCCTTAATGTTCCAACACCAACTGGATGGAAGCACCAACTTCCAGTTACACAGGATCCAACCTATATAACAGAGAACACTTGTTCTCCCTTGCACCACCCTGCCACCCTGGTTTCTCTGGTTGCAACTAGAAGGAAGCTGCAACTCCCTGTGTTTAAGCATCGCCTTGAACCTCTGAGGACAATTGTTCTCCCTAGCACCTCCCAACCACCCTGGAATATAAATGAATGATTGAATAACCAACAAGACAGATAAGTCGATTCTTACCACTTCTTCTCTGTGTTGTAAATCTGGTCTGCTTCTAATTGTTCTGCAATTCTTCTCTTCCTCTGTCTGCAATTCTGCTCTGCTCCAAGCTTGTTCTGCAATTCTACTCTTGCTTCTATCTCTTCATCATTTGTTACTCATCTCTGAGTTTTATCTCACACTCCGCATACTGTCCCTTTCACTTTCTTACAGTTCAACTCATTTTTATTTTTTTCATATAGAGCAACCCTCGCACGGTCTGTATATTTTCTTTTTATGAACAACACGCATAGCAGTTACACTTCACATATTCTTAGGCAAAAGAAAAACATCTCAACCATTGAAGCACCGATAGATCAGGAATCATGAGTTAGTTTTGCTAACTGATTTGTAACTGATGAATTAACTGTGAGAGAACAGTATCCCTCTGATCATATTCAATTTTATCTGCACCATTGGATGAACTTTATTAATCTTGCCTTTAAATCGGGTTTCGACATTTCGGCATTCCCGTGGCCAAGTGTCTCGACACTTCATGTCGCGATCTCCAAAACTCTGATACAGAGATTTTCTATGCTAGCTCCTTCCTCTATATGACCATGGCCATGACCAAGCACTTATGCATAAATTGATTTTTGTGAGTTCGCATTTCGTGAATCTAGAGATGAGGCATCTCGACTCTCCAAGTCACGATCTTTGAAACCCCGAAATGGATCTTATCTAGACTAGCTCCTTCCCTTCTCGTAACCACCGGTGGTGACCATAGGTTGTGCCAAAAGGCGCTTTATATTTTAAGATTTTATAAACTTCATTAAGTGTGATCGATGGTTGAAATCTCCATAGATCTGACAGTCTAGATCTTATCATGATCTCGCATCTCGCGAGTTTCCACACCATGCTCCATTGACTCCAAGTCAACGACTTGTCCTATGATTTGACGGTTCAGAGTTGATCTTGATTTGATGACTACGATTAAATCACGATTCTAGAGATGAGGCATCTCGACTCTCCAAGTTGCGATCCGTGAAACTCCGAAATGGAGTTGGATCGATGGCCTAGAACACACCTTGATCCGACGGCTATGATTAAATCATGATTTTTCATCACGCGAGTGCTTCGATGGAGGTTTTTGTCACTCCAAGTTGCGATAGGTGATACTCCAAAATGAAGTTGGATCGATGGTCCAGATCACACCTTGATCTAACGACTACGATTAAATTGCGATTTTGCATCTTGCGAGTTCTTCGATGGAGGTTCTTGTCACTCCAAGTTGCGATAGGCAATACTCTGAAATGAAGTTGGATCGACGGTCCAGATCACACCTTGATCTGATGGTTGCGATTAAATCTTGATTTCACATCTCGCAAGTTCTTCAATGGAGATTCTTGTCACTCCAAGTTGCGATAGGCAAAAATCCAAAATGGAGCTTAGATCAATGGTCCACATCTTTTGGTGTATTGACGGTCATGATCTTTTCATGATTTCGCAAGTCTTCATTGTGTCTGCATCGAGATTTCAAGATTTCGTGAACTTGCTTCACCTTGAACTTTTAAAGATCGTGTAGATTCTCTTGGACCCTACGATGGTCGATCCTCGCACTCAGATCTAACGCCCGAGATCTATCCTCCATATTTGCACGCTCTTCTTGTCTACATTGAGATCTGACAATCATTGGGAATTTTGAATTGTTGATCCAATAATCACTATTGTTGCACCTCCCCCATTGTCACTATGATGCTGATCTTCCTGAACTTATCTTTTGTTCCTGTTTTTTCATTGAATCCATAAATGATAGGAATACTATGATATTTCTGTCAATGACAAGAATACTCTGCCTGTTAAACATGCCAACCATCATCCTCTGCCTTCTGTCTGAAAACATGCCAACAATCTCCCCCTTTGGCATTGATGACAACCCCATGATGTAACTACAGCACTGAAACATCTTAAAATCATGAAAAAAACATGCAACTATACCACTGTAGCATATACTTTGATATTGAAATCATCACACAAGTATACCACTGTAACATATACTATGTACTCTGATCTTGAAATCATCACACTTTCTCCCCCTTTGACATCAATGTCAATGAAATAACATGCTCCGCCTGAGCTGTTGCAGTACATACTCCCCCTGTCAACTATGACCATCTTGGAAATACACCAGATATTCAATAAGTACTCCCCCTGACTAGGTGAATAGATTAGACACAAGAAATTATAACCCCCAACTTGTGATGAAGATATCCAAAAGGGGTTGCTGCTAATGGTTTTGTAAATATATCTGCAATCTGTTCTGTAGAAGATATATAATTCAGTTGAACAATTCTGTTTGTAACTTGTTCTCTGAGAAAATGGTACTTTATTGGAATATGCTTAGTCTTGGAATGAAGAACAGGATTCTTGGAGACACTAATGGCACTGGTGTTATCACAATGAATTGGAATGGGATCAGTGTAAGTTACCTTCAAATCTACAAGAGTTTGTATCATCCATAAAATTTGTGTGCATCAAGTAGCAACAACAATGTGTTCTGCCTCTGTAGTTGATAATGAAATGGATCATTTCTTTTTACTAAGCCATGCTACTAATGAGTCACCCAGAAAGAATGCTCCTCCACTGGTGCTTTTTCTCTCATCAACATAGTTTGCCCAGTTTGCGTCTGAATAAGTAGTTAATTGGAAATTCTGATTTCTTGGATACCACAGACCATAAGTCATTGTTCCCTTCAATTATTTAAATATCCTCTTGATAGCTACCAAATGACTTTGTTTAGGAGAAAATTGATAACGACCTACCATTCCAATGGCTTGCATTATATCAGGACGGGATGTTGTGATGTACAAAAGACTGCCTATCATAGAGCGATATGTCCTTTGATCAACATCCGGTGAAACATCATTTTTACTGAGCTTACAACCAACCACCATAGGTGTGATAACTAGAGAGGAATATTCCATCTGAAATTTATTCAACATCTCTTTCAAATATTTTTCTTGAGAAATAAATATTCTTGCAGAACTTTGTTTTACTTGTAAGCCAATAAAATATGACAGTTCTCCTATCATGGACATTTCAAATTCTGTTTGCATAGAGTTAGAAAACCACTAGATAGATGATTCATTAGTACAACCAAAAATAATATCATCTACATAAGCCAAAACAACTAGTAAATTATCACCTTCAGACTTAATGTAAAGGTTACTGTCAGTAGTACCTTTCTTGAACCCTTTTTCATGTAAAAATTTGTCCAGTCTATAATACCAAGATCGTGGTTCTTTTTTTAGTCCATATAAGGCCTTCTTCAGCTTACAAACATAATTAGGATTATCTGTCAATGAGAATCCTTCAGGTTGCTCCATATATACTTCTTCCTCTAGATCTCCATTAAGAAATGCTGACTTGACATCCATCTGATAAACTTTAAAGTTCTTATGATATGAATAAGTAAGAAACATTCTGATATTTTCCAATCTTGCCACTGGTGCAAAAGTTTCATCAAAGTCCTGACCTTCAACTTGTGCATATCTTTTACAGACCAATCTGGCTTTATGTCTAACAACTTCTCCTTTTTCATTCATTTTATTCTTGAACACCCATTTGGAACCTATTACATTCTTATCTTCAAGTCTAGGGACAAGCTCCTGAGTATTGTTCTTCTCAATCTGATCAAGCTCTTCATTCATTGTTGTAATCCAATTATCATCCTGGCTAGCTTCCTCAAAAATTTCAGGTTCAGTCATAGATAAAAAGGCAACATGAGATTGTTCTGAGTCTTTAATCAATTTCCTTCTTGTCTGAACTCCTTCATTTATATCCCCAATTATTTGATTTTCAGGATGATTCTTTCTAATAATTCTAAGAGGTGATTTTGCTTCTTTTTGGTGATTTGTGTCAGTTTGAGTATTCGTATCTTCATCTAATTCAAATTCTTCCTTTTCTGATCCTTGGACCTATTCATCTTCATTTAAAACTATATCTTATGTTCTTGGTTCAGCACTACTTACATTTCTGACTGGGATTTCTTCATCAACTTTTATGTCTATACAATCAACTGGTTTGTGCAGTCTCTTATTGTAGCATCTGTACCCTTTAATATTTGTATCATAACCCAAGAAGATACCTTCATCATCCCTGTCATCATATTTGCCAATATTTTCATCATTGTTCTTCATATAACATTTACTCCCGAAGACTTTAAAATGCTTGATTGAAGCAGGTCTTCCAAACCATAGTTCATAAAGAGTCTTGTCATTGTGTGGCCTGAGATGAGCTTTGTTAAGGATATGAACAGCTGTATGAATTGCTTCCACCCAATATGTCTGAGATATGTCCCTTTCATTCATCATTGATCTTGCCATTTTTTGTACTGACCTATTCTGCCTCTCAACAACTCCATTTTGTTGTGGAGTCCTTGGCATTGTATACTCTCTTTTGATCCCATGTTTATCACAGAACTCTTTGAAGTTCCTTGAACTAAACTCTCCTCCTCTATCAGACCTTACTGCCTTTAATCTTTTTCGTGTTTGATTCTCAGTCAGAGCCTTAAACACTTTGAGTTTTTCAAATGCTTCATATTTTTCTTTCAAAAAGGAAACCCAAGTTAGTCTAGAATAGTCATCAATAATCAACATAAAGTAATTTTCTTTTCCTGTACCTTCTTTCCTTGATGGTCCACATAGATCCATATGTACTAACTTGAGAGGTTTTTCTGTTGAAGGAAAGTTTTTAGATTTGAACTGAGTGCAAGTAAGCTTTCCTATCTGACAGGATTTACAAAGAGATTCATGTGGTTTTTATATCTTCGGAAGATCTTTTACCGCCCCATTATTTCTAAGTTTGATTATGTGATCAAAATTTAGGTGACCAAGTCTCCTATGCCACAGGAAACTTTCATCATATTTTCTTAAATGACATTCTTTTTTTTCTTCTTTTAATACATAGACATTGTTTTATGTTCTTATACCTTTTGCAACTAGCTGTCCTGAATCCATAAATTTTATTCTATAGTCTTTAGAGGTAAAAACAACTTCACACCCTCAGTCACAGACTTGACTGACACTAAGCAGATTAAGTTTCAAGCCTTCTACAAACAACACATCTTAAGTTTTCCATTTGCCATTACTCAAACTTACAATTCCTTTACCTTTTGTCTTTCCTGGTGCATCATTTCCAAAAGTTACATTCCCTGATTTGCTATCACTTAGAGTTAGAAACTTACTTTTGTCTCCAGTCATTTGTTTGAAGCATCCACTGTCAATATACCAGGGATTCTTTTTCCTTTGGGATGATAGCACTAGTCCACACTTTCCATCTACTTTCTTCTTCCAAACTTTGACATTTTCAGTAGTGGGAATCAAATCTGACTTGTAATTCTTTAAGTGACAGTCTGAAGCTTTATGTCCATAATTATCGCAGTTGTAACATTCTAGTTCACTGAATAATAGATCATAACGATTGTTATGCTTATAATTGTTGTTGTGCTTCACCTGTGTGCTTCTCCAAGTCATTACATGATTTACAGTCTGTGATTGTTTGTTGCTTGGTTGTCTCAATCTTTGTTGTGGAAGATAGTTATTCATTGAATATCTTGATTGTTCGTATCTAAATCTTAAAGAGCAGTTTATAGCTTTGTGACCAAAATTAGAGAAGAAAAAATAATAACCATAGAAAAAATCTTTGTACCTTGAAAAAATATGTCTTCTTTGAGGAGGTCGATTTCTTTCATGCCGATAATATTTCTGATCTACAAATTCGGTTCTGGTGCTTTTTCTTTCATTCCATCTTGGTGGCTGATTTTCCTTCTTTGTTTCCGCAGAGTAACTGTTGTCAATGTTTGAGGATTTGACAAACTTGATAGATTTTGTATTACTTGGATTATCACTACTTCATACTTCTTCATATCCCAATCCAGCTTTCAATTTTGAATTTCTTTGTTGATTTAGAATGGAGGTTAATCCTTCTGAGGCTTTAATACTTGGTAGATTTTGGTGATACAATCCTTTAAACTTCTCCATTTATTTTCTGGTTTTTACTATCTCTTCTTCTAAGGCTTCACACCTAACTTTCTTCTGTGACAATTGTTGTTTCGGTATGTCTTCTATTTTCTTTGCCTCTTCTAATTCCACTTTCAGCAGAGAAAAGTCTTCATCAGGCTTTTTACTGTCTTTCTCGAACTGTGTCAACAATTGTTTTTTCTTTCTGTTCTTAATTCTGAGTCTATCAATTTCTTCTAGTGCACTGATCAGTTCTCCTTCCGTATCAACCACAACTTCTTCATCATTATCATCACTGCCTGTGATTTTATTATCATAATCCTCTTTGGCCATAAGCATGAAGTCATTCACCTTATCTTCATAGGAAGAGTCACTATCGGTGTCTTCTGAGGAATTGTGATTATTTGCAACCAAACTTTTCTTCTTATTATATTTCTTGTATTTTTACTTCTTTTCATCATCAGAGTTCTGGTCCTTTTTATGATGGGGACACTTAGATGAAAAATGACCTATATTACCATAGTTAAAGCATTTGAAGGGCAACTTCTCGTGATATTTTCCTGATCCTTTCTTTAACCTTCTCACAAATTTTGCCTCAATATCATCTAATTTTGAATCAGTATTCTTGTCTACTTTAAAATATGCTTCTCTAGTACTGGACTTATCTTTGTTAATTCTCATTTCATATGCAGTTAGAGTTCCTAGGAGCTGATCAATGGACATAGTTTTAAGATCACTTAATTCTTCTATTGCAGAGACTTTTGGATTAAATTTATCAGGCAGAGATCTTAAAATCTTTTGAACTAAGAGTGATTTGTCAAACTTCTCACCAAGACCCTTCATGGCATTCACAAGTTCTTCAACTATTAAAAAATACTTGCTAACTATTTCATCTTCATTCATCTTTAGTTGTTCAAATTTCAACCTAAATGTTTGAAGTTTAGCATCTTTTACTTTCTCATTTCCTTCATAGCTGCTAATAAGTTTATCCCAAATTGCTTTGGCAGTTTCAAGATGCATCACCTTTACAAACTCAGCTTCAGCAAGTCCATTCAATATAGCATTCATTCCCTTAGCATTAAAACTAAACTCTAACTTATCGTCCTTGGAGGCTAGCACAATAGGCTTTGTATATCCAGTCTCTACTACATCCCAAACATGAGCACCCAAGGCCATTAAGTATGTTCTCATTCTAATCTTCCAAAAGGAAAAATTTGTTCCATCAAACAGAGGGGGCTTAGAGGCTGAAGACTCTTCATGACTTGTCATGTTTAAGCTTATAGATCTACCTTTGAATAAAAGGAACTCGCTCTGATACCAATTGTTGAAATTACTAAGACAACTGAGAGGGGGGGTTGAATCAATTGTTATTGTGCTTAAACAATTTTAAGTCTATTAATACATTCTTAATCTTTCTTCAAGTGATCATCAACATTATACAGCATATGGACAATAAAATTAATGATCATCAGTCACACATAAGGTATACACAGAGATAGATTTTCATGAGGAAACCCATAAAGGGAGAAAACCTCTTCTTCTTCGAAATGATAGGTAGTCTTTTAAGTTCTGTACATCATCTATAATTGAGGACCAACTCAATGTGAGGCTGCTACCTCTGTTTTACAAGCTGCAACTTGTTTGAGAGCACCAACTCTCTTGTTTCTCTAGCACCCACTAGAAGAAAGCACCAACTCCCTTAATGTTCCAGCACCAACTGGATGGAAGCACCAACTTCCAGTTACACATGCTCCAACCTATATAACATAGAACACTTGTTCTCCCTTGCACCACCCTGCCACCCTGGTTTCTCTGGTTGCAACCAGAAGGAAGCTACAACTCCCTGTGTTTAAGCACCGACTTGAACCTCTGAGGACAATTGTTCTCCCTAGCACCTCCCAACCACCCTGGAATATAAATGAATGATTGAATAACCAACAAGAAAGATAAGTCGATTCTTACCACTTCTTCTCTATGTTGTAAATTTGGTCTGCTTCTAACTGTTCTTCAATTTTTCTCTTCCTTTGTCTACAATTCTTCTCTGCTCCAAGCTTGTTCTGCAATTCTTCTCTTGCTTCTGTCTCTTCATCATCTGTTACTCATCTCTGAGTTTTATCTCACACTCCGCATACTGTCCCTTTCACTTTCTTACAGTTCAACTCATTTTTTTTTCATGCAGAGCAACCCCCGCACAGTCTGTATATTTTCTTTTTATGCACAACACGCACAGCAGTTACACTTCGCATCTTCTTAGGAAAAAGAAAAAGGTCTCAACCACTAAAGCGCCAATCGATCAGGAATCATGAGTTATTTTTTCTAACTAATTCGTAATTGATGAATTAACTGTGAGAGAGAACAATAGCCCTCCGATCATATTCAAGTTTATCTGCACCATTGAATAAACTTTATTAATCTTGCCTTTAAATCGGGTTTTGACATTTTGGCATTCCTGTGGCCAAGTATCTCGACACTTCATGTCGTGATCTCCGAAACTCCGATACAGATATTTTCTGTGCTAGCTCCTTCCTCTATATGACCATGGCCATGAACAAGCACTTATGCATAAAGTGATTTTCGTGAGTTCGCATTTCGTGAATCTGAAGATGAGGCATATCGACTCTCCAAGTCGCGATCTTCGAAACCCCAAAATGGAGCTTATCTAGACTGGCTCCTTCCCTTCTCGTAACCACCGATGGTGACCATAGGCTGTGCCAAAATGCGCTTTATTTTTTGCGAGTTTATAAACTTCATTGAGTCTGATCGACGGTTGAAATATCCATAGATCCGACGGTCCAAATATTATCGCGATCTCACATCTCGCGAGTTTCCACACCATGCTCCATTGAATCCAAGTCAGCGACTTGTCCTATGATTCGACGGTTCAGATATGATCTTGATTTGACGGCTACGATTAAATCACGATTTCACATATTGCAATTCTGGAGATGAGGCATCTCGACTCTCCAAGTCGCGATCCGTGAAACTCTAAAATGCAGTTGGTTCGACGGTCCAGATCACACCTTGATCTGACGGTTGTGATTAAATCGCGATTTCGCATCTTGCGAGTTCTTCGATGGAGGTTCTTTTCACTCCAAGTTGCAATAGGCGATACTCCGAAATGAAGTTGGATCAATGGTCCAGATCACACCTTGATATGACGATTGCAATTAAATTGCGATTTCACATATTGTAAGTTCTTCGATGGAGGTTCTTGTCACTCCAAGTTACGATAGGCGATACTCTGAAATGAATTTGGATCGACGGTCCAGATCACACCTTGATCTGATGGCTGCGATTAAATTGCAATTTCGCATCTCATGAGTTCTTCGATGGAGATTCTTGTCACTCCAAGTTGCGATAGGAAAAACTCCGAAATGGAGCTTAGATCAACGATCCATGTCTTTTGGTGTATTGATGGTCAAGATCTTTTCTTGATTTTGCAAATCATCATTGTGTCTGCATCGGGATTTCAAGATTTCTCAAACTCACTTCACCTTGCACTTTTAAAAATCGTGGAGATTCTCCTGGATCCTACGATGGTCGATCCTCGCACTTAGATCTAATGCCTGAGATCTATCCTCCATATCTGCACACTCTTCTTGTCTACATTGAGATCTGATAGTCATCGAGAATTCTGAATTGTTGATCTAACGATCACTGTTGTTGCACCTCCCCCATTGTCACTGTGCTGCTGATCTTCCTGAACTTATATTCTGTTCCTATTTTTTCATTGAAGCCATAAATGACAGGAATACTCTGATCTTGCCATCAATGACAAGAATACTCTACCTGTTAAACATGGCAACCATCATCCTCTGCCTTCTGTCTGAAAACATGCTAACATGACCAATTAACAGAAAAGTTGTGCAATGCACTATACCTAGTTTTAGGGGTTGAAGAGACCACAGAAGCAATAATAAGGACTAATCTTCCTCGGAAGAGTACTCAGAGAGTGCAGAGAAGGAAAGTATGATTTGGGAAATAATTTAGACTAGTAGCCCAACTAGACGAGTTTGAGATTAAGGATGTTATGTTAGATCTAGGATATGATGTTAACATACTACCCAAGAATACTTGGGAAGCCTTAGGAAAACCCCAGTTGACATATTCCCCAATCCAACTAAGAATGGCCAACCAATATTGTATTTTCCCAATAGGAAGACTGGAGAATGTAGAAATAGATGTTGCAGAAGTGAAGACTGTAGTTGATTTTGAGGTGATCGAGATCATGGGGGATAAGGACCCTTATCCTTCACTACTTGGTATTGATTGGGCCTATGATAACTATGCAATGATTTACCTAAAGAAAGACACTATGAAATTTGAGGTAGTTGGAATAAAATTAGTTCAACCCTTTGATCCATATGTAGGCCCCAAATATACGGAGAAAACATATAAAAATATGGAGGGAGAAGACTTGGATCAGTTGTACACTGTAACAGAAGGAACAAGAGAAGATTACATAAATCCTACTGTTGATGGATTAGTAAGTTGGAGGATTATACAATAAATGATAGAATATTCAAAACTGGCATTTGAGAGTTGGAAACAAGGCTCATATGAAGTATTCTCAAGAAGATGCGCAACTGTCAGGGAAACTAGATGTGTTGGAACCGAGGTCAGAGACCACCCAGTATATGAGAGTACCTCAGGACTTGACAATTTTCTTCTTAGCATGGAATAAAAGGTAGAGGAGGATCAAAGGATCTCAATACTAGATTTATCCCTCTAGGACACCCCTGCCAGATGGTGGGCCGGTCACAAAGACTTAGTAAAAAATTGGGACGATGTGAAGCAAGCTATCAAATATAGATTTCAATATAACAAGTAGCTAGAATCAGAGATGCAGGTGAATTTACAAGTTTCACAACTGTTCAATGAAGAGTATGATCCTAAAAGACATATCGAACAATGCGTGAGATAGTGGGGAGTTGCATAAATAACATCTCGCTTCTGGGTTTAGGTATTTCCCCACTCATTACGTCCAATCCTGAAAACTTGGTTCATGCATGAAGAAACCATAGGACACACCAGCAAATGGAAAGCATTGGCAGATCACTTTTACAAGGAATTCATGTTTACAAGTAAGTACCTTGAGCTTGAAGTAGTCCTACAAAGAATTAAAGAATTCCTTTTTACAGACAATAGTAAATAGAAATCAGACCTAGTGATATGTGCAAAGAATAGTAGAGAACTTTAGAATAATCTTCACCCAAACTTGGACAAGAGACCTATAGAATTTTATAAGATTGAGAAGTATTTGGAACTCCTAGATGATTTAGAAGAATTGAGGAACTTAGCCATTAAAGAGACATAAGGAAATAGAGGAATTTAGAACATCATACCTAGTCAAACTGATGGTTCTTATAATCACCCATTGAAGTTTCACAAAGTCAATATAGGGACCCCAGAGAAACCTAATATAGTTATGGTGGGAGATTACCGGGATGAACAAACGAGTCAAGAAATACAGAGTTTGTTGCAGGAATATGAGGATTTGTTCCCAAAGACATTTTTAGAGTTAAAAGGGATCAAAGGAGTTATGGGAGAAATGAAAATTTAATTAAAACCAGGATCAAAGCTAGTGAGGCATAGACCATATTGCCTTAACCCTAGAGTGAAAGAGAAGGTTAAGAGGGAAATAGACAAGATGATGGAAGATAGAATTATTTTTGCACTGGAAGAAGTAGAATGGGTCAACCCAATAGTTATCCTGAGAAATAAAGGTACAAAGGATATTAGGGTCTGTGTAGACTACAAAAGCCATAACTCTTCTTGTGTGCATGACCCTTTTCCAATACCTTTTACTGATGAGGTTCTAGAACAGGTTGCGGGGAAAGAGTCTTACTCATTTACAAATGGATTTTCGGGGTATCACCAAGTAAGGATTGTTGAAGAGGACAAAAAGAATAACACATTCATAACAAAATGGGGGTCATTTGCATACAATGTGATGCCATTCGGCCTAAAGAATGCCACAACAGTTTTGTCCCGGATTGTGATAGCAAATTTTCGAGAATTTATTCACAAGTTTATAGAATTTTATATGGATGATTAGACAGTATACAATCTGCTCAAGGATATGTAGCACTACTACATCTGATGTTTGACAGATGTAGAGAATTGCAGATATCGTTGAACCTTAGAAAGTGTATCTTCTGTGTGCCACATGGAAATTTTTTGGGCCACATAGTATGTCGAGAGGGAGTACCAGTAGACCCAGCCAAAGTTGTGGTTATTTTGAACATGCCACCACCTACGAGTGATAAGACGTTACACTCCATGTTGGGGCACACATGATACTATCATAGGTTCATTAGAAGGTATGCAAATATCACTGCACCGATGGAAAATATACTAAAGAAGGCCGAAGTGTTCCAATGGACCCCAGAATGTGATAAGTAATTTTAGACCCTAAAGAAGAAGCTTATCACAACACCTATTCTAATATTTCCAAATTGGGAGAATGAGTTTTACGTCCTTGTAGATGCTTTAGGAATTTTCGGGAGATATTTTAGCGCAACTGGGAGATGGAGCCATGGATCATCCTATCTATTTTATGAGCAGGAAGTTGTTGCAAGCTGAGCGCAACTATACAACGAAATAAAGGGAGGGTTTAGCTATGATTTATGCTTTGTATAAGTTTAGAAATTGTCTTCTCGGTTCTCATTTTAAGTTCTTTACTTATCATTCTGCAGTAAAATATCTATTTAACAAGCCTATGCTGGAAGGGGGAATTTGTAGATGGTTTTTACTATTTCAGGAATTTTCTTTTGAAGTGATCATTAAGCTTGGGAGATGTAACATAGGGTCTGATAACCTTTCTATATTATAATTAGGGGAAAGTGGCAGAGCAGTTGATGATAAACTCCCAGATGCAGACATGTTCTGGGTTGAGGCCATACCAAAGTACCTAGAAGACATAACAATCTTCTTAAGTACATGAGCCTGCCCAGAAACATATTCCACAACCTAGAAATTCCCTATGGTGGTTAGAGAAACAGACTATCATTTGATTGTAGGGAAATTGTATAAATTAGGACTCTATAGTATCTTTAGGAGATGTGTCTTGGATCATGAAAGACAGGATATACTGTGGGAGTGGAACAATGGAGTTGCCGGAGGTCATGTGGGAGGAAAGGCCACTATGTAGAAAGTCCTCTAAGCTGGACTATGGTGGGTTACACTCTTCAAGGATGAAAATACATATGCTATATCATGTGATGTTTTTCAAAGGGTCTGTAAGCCTTCACGATGATATGAATTGTCACTTCAACCGGTTCGAGCTTACAAGCATTTGAGAAGTGGGCGGTTGACTTCATTAGGATGATCAACCCCACAAATAAGAATTCAAAGGCTAGGTACATTATTACTCCAACTGACTACTTTACACATTGGGTGGAGGCAACAACTGTTCAGGATTGTTTGACCGATACTGCTGCTAGGTTCATTTTTTAAAATATTATCACTCAATTTGGATGTCATAGGAGTTTGACCAACGATCATGGAGATTATTTTATCAGTAGTACCATAGAAAATATCACCGTAGAGTTTTTGATCCAATATAATAAAAGTATTTCATACCACCCGCAAGCCAACAAAACAATAGAGGAATTTAATAAGATTCCGGAGAGAGGATTAATGAAGGTTTGTTGTGCAAACAGGGAAGATTGGGATGACAGAGTTCTATTAGTACTATGGGCTTACAGGACAACCACAAAAAACTCCAGAAGTACATGCCATATCATCTATTTTATGGGAAAGAGGCTGTGGTGCCTGCAGAATTCATTACTCCAAGTTTGTACATTACACAAATCACACACATGTCAAAGGAAGAATCGGTTGCACAGAGACTCATGGAGTTACACGATCTTGAAGAGACTAGGTTTTTAGCAAACTTCCATCAGTCAATTGAGAAAGCAAGGAAGAAAGATTGCCGTGAAAAGCACACTAAGACTAAATTATTTGCACAAGGAGACAAGGTCCTACACTATGACAGTCAGTGCCAAAAGCATTCAGGCAAGTTGCGCATGCATTGGTTGGGACCATTTATAGTTGCGAAGATCCGACCTTCTGGAGCAGTCAGACTTGTGCAATTAGATGGTATGATGTGGCCAGGATGGGTGAAGGGTGCTTTCCTGAAACCCTATATGTCTCAGAACTGAGCTAAAGGAGTATTTCTCTAGTCTAAAGGAACATGTATAATAGTTAGATTTGATTTTTCTGCAATTTTTGTAAATTTAGTTAATAAAATCGATGTGTGCAGTATTGCGCCGCAACACGTAGTTCATTTTCTTTTTCTGTTTAAGTGTTGTTTGATGAAAAATTGCTTACCCAGTATCGTGGGATCAGAAATGTCAAGAACCCATTAATGACAGTCATTAATATGATGGGGACCCCTTTGTCGTCGGAGGGAGAGAGAATCCGAATGCAATCTGAGTCCATGTGCCACATGAACCTAGTCTAGTCACATCCTTTATTAGTATTACGGTACCCCATCTAAATTTGATTAATCCATAAATCCACAATATGCGAACATGCCATCGATATTCACTCTGAGATTCTCATCCATCAAACAGAAAGGTCTAAAATCTGCCACATCCTTGTCCAACTTGCATAGTAAATGCCATAATCACCCAATAGGATTTACCCCATTAACCAGTCTCATTGGACAACTCAGATCGACGTTGCATACATAGGGTAATGATGAACAACGGTTGATACTAAACTTTCCATCTAAGCCTGAGTATAAGGCTCTGAGAACTTGTCATAGAATGCATTGTTTCTAGAAAGCACTTAGAGATTTTTCTAAGTCTGTAGAGTGATCAAGACTATGTAATCCATTGACCCGTAGTTGTGATCCCCAATCCTTGTTTCGCCTGCGGAATTTGTTTTTTGTTCAGATTCAAAATGATGAGAGCTATAGGAAGCAGAAGCTCCATGTCCAAAGATGCATTACTAGATGATCTCTGTGACCCTCGAGTTGAGGTCATGGGTGATCTCGAGGGGAAGGTGGAGTAGGTTAAGCTCCTTGATCTCATCTTAACAGATCAATCTTGTTCCCCCAGATGAACATAGACATTTTCTGGAGTATCGTTCCAGATGAGTTGGGAGGCATGAAGTTTGTCTTGAAGGCTGAATTTATAAACTTTTTCAACTCAAACATCATGAACCTCAGAGACATACCAGTGTTTGGTACCATTGTCAACATTGCAAGGTGCACCAATTTCTTGATCAGTAGATTGCATGACATAAGTTTGTGGTTGGATAGGAGATATCCAATCCAGGTAGAAGACATCCACCAATTTACTGGACTATCCCTCGAGGGCGAGGATGTGTCTAAAGGATTCCAGGGTCCCAACAAGCATGTCAAGAAGAAAGGAGAGCCCAACCTATATGAAAGGTTCCACATGC
>JZKD02S0133523.1:978112-1002710 GCA_000966675.3 Picea glauca
TAGCTAATATTGACGCCATACTACCCGAGATGGATAGGACTGGCTGCTACATCATAGAAAACAAATTCATGAGGTCTTACTACAATGGAGGATGCACACTGGATGCATTATCAGTGGAGGAGTTTTGCACGAATGGCACTGTTTTCAACTAGTGTAACTACCTGTTGGAGGAACTACTTGTGGCTTGTGAGGAAGCCCAAGAGAAAGGTGGTACCTTCACATATGGATACCAGTTTGTTTCATTTGCAATTCTTAAATGAATGCCACCTGTTAGAAGACCGTTGGTGCTAGTAGAAAAGGGGCACCTAGAAAAAATGTTTTATCCTTGTCATTCAAGGGTGGACTCGAAGAACACAACCTTCAACAACATGACATTTTCCAAGTGGTACAACAGGCTTTTTTTTTTTTTTTTTTTTTTTTTTTTTAGGGGAATCGGTACCAACCACAGTATCATATCCCCGGGACACGGGGTCAAATCCTGCCGGCGGCCTTATAACCCCGAGGCAGAAACGAACAGCCCGCAAGCACGCCCTCCGAGGAAATCGGGGGGAGAATCGACCTTGAGACCTCATTTTACATAGTTCCTTCCATTTACACGGCACTTGCCAATCGGTCTACACCCCTGCGGGCGGTACAACAGGCTTATTGATGCAACACAAAGGTTTCATATTCCACAGGAGCTCCTCAAATGCAATAAGAGGAACATATCCTTTAGCATGAACTGACACCATATGTTTGTGTGGTTGAGGTATGCCAACAGAGAGGACTTCCACTCACAGATTTTGTTGTTCTACTTGGACGAGGAGGCCTTGGACAAGGAGGTGATGTCGTGGCCTGGGGTTAAACGCAACCCGCACAAGTTGGGGATGCACTATGTTTTTCCAACTGAGTTGCTAAAGAAGAAAGGTCAGGAAGTCGGGGTAGGACTGAGTTCTGGCCCAGCGACACAGAAGAAAGAAGCCCCACCACAGACATACTCTGAATAGGAGGAAGAGACACAACCACTAGAGGGGAAGAAAAGAACACTTACGATGTTCTCGCAACTACTAGAGCAAGCGATGTTGACAGGTAAGGATGTCAACGAAATACTTAGTGTTGAATACATTACAAAGCCCATAGCTAAGAAAACTAGGATGAGGATATCATCGAGAAAATTTCTGAACCCCCAAACCATCTCATCCACCATCCACTGCACTCTCTCAGTGGTTCGAGCAACCCCCATCATACATATTTAGGATGACCCTGAGCCTGATACCCATCCATACACCATCATCATTGAGCACTCTCCATCACCACCACAACCCCAGTCGTCACCCCTAGAAACCATCAGTTCACCCCAAACAACTGACCCAAAGCCCATGCAGCTCAGTCCCCTAGAAATTCTCAAGCAGAGGCCTGAAATCCAAGAAACAAGCCTAGAGTTACCCAAGCAGAGACCAGAACTTCCTAGTCCAAATGCAGAAGTACCTGAGTAGAGACTGCAACTGAAAGGCCTGAATCTTGAAGCCTAGGATAAGTAAATTGTACCTTTTGTGCAGCATAAGGACACTCCATCCTCAATGAATATGCAAACGGTAGAAAATCCGCAAGTCCAAAGTCCCTAGCACATTTCCTCAACGACCAAGGTTGAGGGTTCCATGGGAAGCACAACTCTGGAAGTGGAGGTACATAATGAGGTGGAGCTACCAAAGGTTCAGAAGGAACCAGAGACAACTTCAGGGAAAACTGCAACATCAACGAAAAAATAGATGGAGCTAGTTTTGCAAAACCCTCAGTAGTGCACAGAGTTGTTGCAACTTTGCCTAGCCCGAAGAGATGTTCTGATGCTCCTGCCATAAGAATTGAGGTTGAGGCTTGTTCTAGGCCCATCTACATGAGAGGAGGAGGTGGAGACTCCCTTAGAACATTGAATGGCTAGTGGACTTTCACTATAGGTATGAGAACCTAGGGACACCACCCCTTCATAGATTGACCTTGCAGAGTGGCTAGCAATGCACCTAGTTGGAATGATCAGAGTTGTTGACACAAGGGAAAATCTAGGGTTCAATGCTTCAAAAACGCACCAACAAAACCTTAAATACCATCCCTTTCGGCAACACCTACGAAGCAGGCAAAGTCTCACCCGAGGTAGAGACTGGGGGGATTATAGGACTCAGGTGTATGTAACCATGTTGGGACACATATTTGTGATTACAACACTTCACAGAGTACTTAAGAACAACATGCCTTAGTTTATCAACTTCATTCACATCGCATAACAAACGTTAAGGATAGATCGACGCAGTAATAATGACAAAATACACATCGCACTTAACATCATAAGTTAGATCTAGCACATTCAACATAAATAAAGCGCCAAGCATTCATAGATCTATCTATCATACATAAAAATAAATGCACTAAGTAGACCCACAACATAAACATAAGAGCACAAAGAAAACCATCAACACATGATATACGTGGTTCACCCCAGTGTGGGGCTACGTCCACCAACTACTTCTTTTTCTTTATTAGGATTCAATCTCTTACATTCATCTTCTCCTGTGCACTAAGCCATAGAGCCAAGCTTCGCACTGGATATGTGATCTGGGCACTAAGCACCATATCCACCTTCCCAAAATTAGGTCAAGGAATAGAGCCAACTCCTGTATCAAGTACAGAGACTTACATACACAGTCTTTTGCACCGAGCAACTTAGAACTACTTGCACTTAGCCACTTTACACTACTTCTTCACTTATTCTCTATATCTACCCTACATTCTTACTTATTTATACTTTTACAATAAGGCCCAATCATGGGTAAACCCATGGGCCGACATCCCATAACCCATTACAAAAACCCTAATGAACCCCTTGCTAGGTCCACAAAACAAGTGAGATCCCATGATCTCTGCTCTGATTGGGCGCTCCATCTTCGACCAACCCATCGAAGTCCAAAAAGGTTGTCAAACCTGACCAATATTTCCTCAAAACTTGGTCGAGGGCCAACAGGCCCCCAACACTGACCTGTGACTCATCCCGAGTCACTTCGATTTGGGCAACGCTACTTCAAAGGCCTTGAGCTTAGATCAAGTTGCCTTGACTTGCTACGTCGCCTGAGCCTCCTACTCAATGATCTCTTGGATCATATGCTCCGTAACAGGCCCTTTTAGGCGTTGTTCCACTGTTGCAACCACTTGGTCCAATTGCGAGCCTTGTCCTTCGATCTCTTCAAACACCGATCATGCTTCATTTTGCACCAGTTATAGCCTCTATGTGACTTCCATTACTCTTTCATGGATGGCATTAATCTGCTACTGGACCACGCATTGTTCCTAAGATCTCTTCATTATTTCTACCGTAGTAATTAGATTCATCTGCGCCTATACTGATAGTGCCCGATGCTACGCCTCCTATAGCTACGCTTCCAGTTTCGTCAGCTCTGGATCTTCTGAAAGGTGTTCATAATTCTGTGCACTTTTGTCACTCAGCTGTTTGCATTTTGAGGAGAGAGATCTAATTCTTATAACTGTATTTTTAGCAGCTTCCTCCCTATGGTCATGTACCTCCTATAGAGTGCTCGAAACTGCTTGGACTTCTAGCTCTGTTATCCTTGCTTGAATTTGTTGGATGGCCTCAATGATCTTTGTTACTTGAATTTCAACAAATTCGTGTTCCTCCTGTGCCAAGCCCGGCATAGAGTGAAATGAATTGTTCACTGCCTCTTTGACTGCAGCTTGTTCTGCGAGAAACTATTCATTTTCTTTCTATAGATTTACTTTGTCCTCATGGACCATTGCCTGAAATTATTCCTTCTCATTTTCATAGGTAGTTACACAGTAACGCGCTACGCGTAATTGCTCTAAAACTTCCTCTTTATCTTGTTTCAAGGCTTATGTAGCCCTCTCCTTCTCTTCTTGGAATCATTGAAGTCGAGCCTCTGTTGCATCTGTAAGCCTTCGAAGTTGGGCTGGTTCATCCCCCAACTCTACAGTCTCCGACGAGGAAGGTGCAGTAGGGGCTGCATGGACCGAATGAATAACTTCCTGTACTTAGCTCCATATCTCTACAGAATGTCCTTGGAAGCATCCTCCATCGCTTCACAGACCAAGATTATGTCGTCTTCTGTGAGCATGGCCTCTAGATGGGGCTTACTGGCATGGGTCTTCTTTCTTGCTGAAGGTTTATGTCGAGAAACCTTCCTTTTGTACAGAGTTATTTTTTCGGCAGGGCGATATTTTTGTGGTGCGGATTCACCTTCTTGTTGATTTTATCCTTCATCCCCTCCCCCCTGTCCATCTACTTTGTCTCCTCCTCCCCCTAGGGAGCCAGATCCATTTACTTCAGAGGCGTTGTCTTCATCATCAGTCTCTACATCCTAGACTTCCTCATTTTTCTTATTCTTCTTCGCACTCATCTATCCAACATGCTCGACACGAGTGACCAAGGGCTTCTTATGATATCAGCGTTAGAGAGTTTTTCATATGAAATCAGTAGAAGAAACTCCTCTATCCATTCCTTGGTAATCTGCTCCATGTCTTCATCGGTCAGCTTATAGTAAGACTGTAACTCTTTCTTGCTCCCATCCCTACGCACAGTGATATATATAAAATGTCAATCTGTGTGGAACTTATCTATCGGTCTGTACTCATGTAGAGTGTGCGGTGTCATGCATGGGAATGAATCTATGGAAACCTTTAGTTGTTGATAGTAAGCATGGAACACTGTGTTCGACTGCCATTTCTTCGACATGTCATTTGTGTACCATAATGTAGAAAATCTAGCTTCCAATGGCTCCAATGGTTCAATTTATGGAAAATTTGCTCCCTCAGGCATTTTCCAAGAAACAAATGAAATCAACACGAGTAACCAGCTGAAGTGGAACTTGTATCCTTGATCCTGTGCTTCGCGATAGTCTTTATCAAGCTCATTAACAAGTTAACTCACCCAATTCATTTACATCCCCTCCACACATTTCCCTGCGCATTCCACCATGAACTTGGTGACCTGTGTGGGGCGGTTCTTTCTTACAAGATTTCCATCTATGAGTTGGAAAGTGAGGCGCACTATGCCATCCTAGATAGAGGCTACCTTGTAGCCTAGATTTCTCTTTTCACCTTCATCATATACCCCATTTATGCGTTATATCAGGGAGTGGTCTGAGGCCTTTCCTGGGTAGAAGTGTTGAAGGTCCTTGCATGCTCAATCCTGTAATTAAGTGGATCATCACGAGATATACAATAATTTGACTATCGAACCACAGGTATCCACCATGATATCCCAACAAGAGGAGTTTAACACAAGAATTAACCTCCTGATGTCAGCCAAAATGAGGAATCTTCATCACATTGAGTACAATGGATTACGCTAGATATTTTATCCACGACTGGGCAACGATGTGAGGCTTCTTCCCAGTGGTATTTTTCAAGTATCGAGGAGGTGAGAGCATGGCATAGTTGTTTCTGTATCCAAGGTTAAATTCATTGTTATTAAAAGATGGGATCTATCCCAACTGGCTTCCAAATATGCGTATCCCCTTTGGGATGTACATGGTGATAAAAATGTACTCGTAGTCCCATGGGATGTTGTCATGGTTAACTGCGCTAGCCAAATGTGGGATATAATATGGTAATATTGATGGGATCTACTTCACATTATCTAGGTCACCTCGATGCTTACTTCGATGCTCGGTCGTGGGGTTAGTATGGCCTGAACATTGTTCAGTCGAAGGAAAATTCTGCAGTCCTCTAGTTGAAGACACCTGTACTCCTTCAGACATATCTCTATTAGCCATGAACTTCCTAATAACCTCCTCGATGGATTTTTCTAACTCAGTGGGTTCACTCGAAATTCATATTTTTACACAGACAGGTCAGGGTAGGGGAACATATGGCGGGGTATCCAAAAAAACATCGATTTCTAGTTTCTGATAGCTCGACACACAATTAAATCTATGATAGCTTAGTTAATCACGGATGGTTAAAAGTGGTCCTGGAACAACGACCAATAGGTTAAATAAACGAGCATCATAATAGATTCTTCCAGCGGATAGGGTTTCTTCCATCAATGCAAATTTGTCTATTATGGCGCGGTCCCAACATCCAAAATCTCATAAATGCATTTTCTATCCATTCCAGAGCATCGCTCTAATAGGTAGGACGCCTCTAATAGTCATATAACTTTGACAAGGTGAAGTCCCATTTTGTGCAGTTTTGTTGTTCTCGCGAGGTTAAGATCCTGCAAACATGTCTCTTGCGAAGTCTTCCATATGTTCTCTGTAACTTCCTATAGATTTTTTAACTTGGCTTTCTTCTTATTGATCTTCCTTTCCTTCTTTCCTGTGATTTAAGTTTCTCTAACTGTTTCTAGAATCCTCTTTCCATTCTTATTCTCATCTTCTCCTAGCATAGTGACTTCATGCTGTCAATGTGCTCTCAAAGGGTTTGAAGTTAATTTTCCTTCCATTACCACTTCCTAGGCATATATACTTTCTTCTTGCATGGATAGGTCCTTCAAACCATCCTTCATCCTTTCAATTTTTCTAGCTAATCCTCTTGTCTTTTGTTGGTTCGACTTATCCTCTTGTTCTTCTATTAGTCGGTCTATTTTTCTAGCTATGAAATCCCTTAGTTCTTTCTTTTTCTTTTCTTTAGCTTCTTCCTCTGCTTCCTTCTAATATGATCTTTCTCAATCCAAGTCTTACCTAGAAAAATTGGGAAAGGTCCACTATTCTCAACAAACTTAATGACTTCAAATTCTTCTTCAGTCGATGTTCCATGAATAATAACAGGTACATTAGTAACTCTTCCACATAGGGGTATCATCTTTCCTTTGAACAAGCCTATCCTTCCCAATGAAGGTATCATAGTAGGATTTCCCAAAATTTCCCATTTTTCTTTTGTCATAATATTCACTTGTGTCTCTTCATCAAAGTCACAGTCTATTTCAAAGTCTTATATTCTTATACTTATGTGATGTTTTACTTTCAGGATCTCTGGTAAACTGAGATCTTTGTGATCATCCATCATTTCTTTCAGTTGTTATAATGTAGTATGAACTTTCTATGCTTCTTTCTCTTTATGATTATCTAACATGCTCTTAGTCTCTTGATAGTTTTCTTATCTCATGTTCATCCTTTCGACTTTAGCAATCATCCTTGGACAATCCTCAAACTCATGACCAACAACTTTACAACAAATATAAATAGGACCTGTACCAAGGAATTCCTTAGCAAGATGTCCCGATCTTCTGCAGTTATAACATAATGTCAATCCTCTTTTTCTCTTATATGTTCCCCAACGTTTCTTTTACTGCGCACTAGGATCATAGTGTTGGACATGCAATCTGCAAAAATTCTTTCTAGGTTCATGCATCCACTTATTAGTCAAAAAATTCTTTCTATGCATATGAATAACATATCTTTCTTCATTTCTATCAAATTTATTCAGATCAACTCTTTCTTGCAACTGCGCCCTAGCCTTCAGACTAGGACAAAATCTATCAAACATACCTAGACTCATGCTTTCAAAACAAAAATATTCACTTATCTTACTCTTAATAAAGTAAAAAGCTTTACCTCTTTTAAGATCTTACCTCTTTTCTTCAGATCGAGTTTCTTTCTTAGCATAGAGCTATGCAAGTAAAGTAGAATAATGTGCACTACAACAATAGATCTATGCACAAAGCTTCCCTTTTCTTTACTTCAGTTCCCAACAATCATAGTTTCAGGTCTCAGCAATGGAATCATTTTTTAGCACAGGGGCAGACCCAGGGTTCAACGCTTCAACAACGCACCAACAAAATCCTAACTAGCAGCCCTTTCAGAAACACCTGTGAAGAAGGTGAAGTCTCACCTGAGGTAGAGGCAGGGGGGGTTACAGGACTTGTGTGTTTGTAACCAATCTAGGACACAGATCTTTGATTACAACACTTCGAAGAGTACTTAAGAACAACATTCATTATTTTATCAACTTCATTCACGTCGTAGAACAAATCCTAAGGATAGATCGATGCAGTAACAATGACAAAATACACATTGAACTTATCATCATAAGTTATATCTAGCACATTCAACATAAATAATGCACTAAGAATTCATAGATCTATCTATCATACATAAAAATCAATACACTAAGCAGACCCACAACATAAACATCATAGCACAAAGAAAACCATCAACACATGATATACATGGTTCACCCTAGTGTGGGGATACGTCCACCAACTGCTTCTTCTTCTTATTAGGCTTCAATCTCTTACATTCATCTACTCCTGTGCACTAAAATATAGAGCCAAGCTTCACACCGAACAAGTGATCTGTGCAATAAGCACCATATCCACCTTCCCAAAATTAGGTCAAGGCACAGAGCCAACTCCTCTATCAAGCACAAAGCCTTACATACATAGTCTGTTGCACCAAGCAACTTAGAAATACTTGCACTTAGCCACTTTCCACTACTTCTTCACTTGTTCTCTATATCTACCCTACATTCTTACTTATTTATACTTTTACAATAAGGCCTAATCATGGGTAAACCCATGGGCCAACATCCCATAACCCATTACAAAAAACCTAATGAACCCTTTGCTGGGTCCACAAAACATGTGAGATCCTACGATATATACTCCTCCCGAGTGCTCCATCTTCGACCAACCTATCAAAGTCCAAAAAGGTGGTCAAACCTGACCAATATTTCCTCAAAACTTGGTCAAGGGCCAACAAGAGCCTCAACTGATCAACTGGAGCATAGGCTCCAACAACCTAAAAGGTATGCAAAGTTCACAAGGGAGGAAGTGCTCATTGTGCAAGCATGCGGAAACTAGGAAGCACATGTAAATATCCAGGTGGAGCACAAACTGGAAAGAGTTCAAGAAAGGCTTGTTGAATCCTGGCAGGAAATACGGAAGGTCACACCCTAACTTCCAGAAGCCAGTGATGCAGGAGAATCAAAGGATCATATTGAACTATTTCAAGGAGCATGGTCACAATCGGATATTCACACAAAGCATCTGGAAGTGCAGTTGCGACAGACCCAGCAGGAAGCAGAGCAACAACTTCAAAATCTACAGGAGCAGATGGAGAAAATAGTGCTAGAAGGAAACAATGCCCGAGCAACACTACACAAGCACACAACTCAGTGTACAAAGATTTTCAAAGAAGTCAATGATTGGATGGGCATCATCTCTAGGTGCAACCAAAATCTAGAAGACTTTCACACTAGAATCCAGTTGTTGAATGAGGAAGTTGTGGCTACTATGGATCCACTAAAGAAACAACAGAAGTTTGATCATATTCAATAAGAGGATAATGAGATGAACACCCTATTTGAGGTGCAATTCATAGCTAAGTAGGAGTTGCATGACTTCTGACCTGTCATTCAAACAATTTACATGTAAACGAATCGGGTCGATGCAACAAAAGACTCTGAATGGAACTCTTTGGTCGCATATAAGACCAAGGAATGTATCACGGATGCGACCCAAAAATTTATCTCGAAGGTCTCACTCCTTGCCAAGAAATGGCAGGATAAATATGTAACAGCCTCTTTCCCCCAGTTTGTAAAAATAACTGGACTGGCCAGAACTGTGGCAAACTCATAAATGTGAATATGTGATGTAAATGGACCTTGTGGAAAAGGTCAATAACTGTGAATAACATCATGAATTTATTGGAGGACTGCTGAGAGGGGATGTGCAGAAAAGGAGACCACGATGGCGGTGGAAGGCACCTGGAAAGGTGGCGTTAACTTCCACCGAGAATTAATATCGTATTTGGACTCCACTGGCCCAGAGAACCAAAAGTGACTCGTTGGCCCTGAATTAAATGTCTCGTAGGATGGTAGGTGGATGGCTTAATGAGGGATGGGAGGTGAACCGCCCATCCGTAGAGCCGTCGGGCCTAACCAACGCGAGGGTAATCGCGCCACACGCAACCTCGCAAGAGGATAAGGCGTAGGGTAGAAGCGACTGGGGGGAAGACGCGAGGGGAGAACTCTGGAAATATGCAAAGTGAGTGATATCAGAGCAGGAGGATTTCAACCTTCACTCCTGGTCACTTGCAGACTGAGACGCAGTCTCACAGCATCGTGGTCTCAGCTCAGGGGTGGCTAGTGGTAAATCTGCTGGGAGTCGCTAAGCCTACGGTTGGGTGGAAACGAGAACCCCTCTCAACAGTTTCTTGACCTCTGGTGTTATCTCTGATGAGTGTTTTGCCTTTGGCATCTTGAAATATATATATGTGCTTATTCTGATAATTATGCTCATAAGTTGTGAAACTGTGAATGATTTCATTATAAGAATGACTGTATGGTGTTTTGATCAGTACTAGTAGTTGTATATTTATATGGAAAGACTATGTATGGTTTATGTCCTCATGAATTCGTTATTTGTGGGCATACTGATGAAACTCAGACTTCATTCCTGGCTCTCGGAAGGACGAAATCCTTATATACCTCAGGTAGTACCCTGAGTAATTCTCCCCATAGAAATACCTTCCTTGAAAATCCCATCAAGAGCTGGGAAGACGATCGTGAAGGCGTAAGGCCTTAGTAACCCTGCATAAGGAGGAACAATCCTCTTGAAAACTGAGATGACAGCATAAGGATGAAGTAATGAATCGAAGAATGAAATCCCATCGAGAGATCTGTGGTCACTCACGACCATCAGATCAGAGGAAGGAGCTTGAAATTTAAGTACCTTAACCTTATAGGTAGTAATCGACGGACGAGATTTCATCGGGGAATCTGCGGTCACCCACGACCATTAGATTAGTAGGAGAAAGTAGGGCGTTAAATGACTTACCACTTGGTTTTCCTGTTTCTTCATTGGTAGCGAAGAGTTTAGGACCGTAGATCCCCAAGGTTCATGAGAATATCTGGACCGTGGATCTTTTCCATGCCCAGGGAGTTGTGGAAGAATGCATGGGTAGGAACCATTATGAGCCGTTAGATCTCGGCTGAAAAACCCGACAATCGTTGGATCTGTTAGGAGTTACTCGAGGGTTAAGACTCCAGTGTATAGGGGAAAAAAACCCTGGAATAGATATAGGTCATTCGATTGATGAAGGCCATGCGTCAAGAGATCACCCATTTCGAGAAATCAGGAATCGTGGAATCGGGATTCTTGTTGACAAGAGTTCAAGATTTTCTATGGTGAAAACCCCAGGACAGATCTGAGCCGTCCGATTGATGGAGGCCACGGGTCATGAGATCTCCCATTTTGGGAAATCGAGAATTGCGAGATCGGGAGTCTTGGCGACAAGGGATCGGGATTTTCCTAGGAGGAAACCCTGGAGCAGTTGTGGACTGTCTGAATTAAGGAAGTGACGTGTTGAGAGATTGCCCATTTTGGGGATCAAGGATTCGAGAGTTTCGCTGACAAAAACTCAGGCTCTTGCCTTGAAAAATCCCGATCCATAATGTCGGGACACTAGGAGGTGGTTCAGTCCCGATGGATGGAAAAGATTCCTTCGGGAAATCTTAGGGTCCGTAACGACCGTCCAATGTGAGGAAGAGATGCTAGTTTTATGCTGGGGCACGAGTGCGCAGTAGGGTAAGTAGCGAACAGATATGGATGGCCAGAGTCCACCCGCCCAGATCTACGACTTAGGATGAATTCCGGAGCCCCCTTGCCATTCTACCTTTAATGGGGGGGGTCCGGAATTGGACGTGCAACTCTCAAACGGTCGAGATTAACTCATCATGATCAACATCGCTCAAGTGGATTCTGGACCCCCCTTTCCATTCTGCCTTTAGTGGGGGGGGGGTCCGAAATAGTGTGGCGTATGAAGTGGGGCCCCCTCTTGTCCTGACGACTATCATGTCGCACTTCCCCCTTTGCCACCTGTACTCCACATAACCATGCGATGGGGCCTGTTCTCATTGGCTATTCTCTAGCCCTATTGGGATTTGTCCGTATTGACCAGTCGCTAGCCCTATCAAGGTTCGGCGGTTGCAAAGCCGAATGGTTTGACATTACGATAGCACCGAGACACAAAATTCAAAAGACACTGCGTTCATTTGAACTGTGATTGTGATCCGCGACCACATGGGAACAGAGAGAGAGAAAGAACTAGCTTGCGCTAGGCCTCTGTAGGTAATTCGGGGGCTCTGTATCAGCAGAAATTAACAAAAAATTTGATTGAGATAGTGGTTATGTGACAAAATATGGGAGCTTTCAGGAAGTTAAGAAGCGTGACTTGGATTTGGTCCCAGAGTTGGGCCTTTCATTTGAAGAGGCAGAAAAAGAGAAATAACAATCAAAAGAGGACAACAAAGAGGAAAAGGAGGACAAGGGAAAGAAGTAGTTGCTCCTAGAAGTTGCGGGGAATCCAAGCACTTGACTCAAGGGCAAGTCAAGGATTATGGTCGGAGCCTGTTGGGCCATTCATTTTTGGATTGGAAGCTGCATAAGAAGGAATACAGTTTGAATTTTGGTTTAGCATGAGTTTTGCAAGCTACAGAATAATTTGGACAACAGAGCAAGGAAAAGTAACAAAAATGAGTTGTGAAAAGGACAACGCAACGCCATCAGGAAAAAAGAAGTTGCAACAAAACAAGAAAGGATGTGATCCCAAAAGATAGAATACCCTACTCATCTTGTACATATGGGATGAATACGATTGTAAAAGGGTTCTGCCCTTGTTATTCTGGTTGGGTTGTTGTTCTTCACGTTGTTGTGTTTGTTGATAAGTTGGGTTTCAGTTATGTAAATGTAATCTATATACAGTTTTGGGTAAATAGAGCCCTGCAACATGGGTCTAGAGCCATAGGTCCATAACAGAGAACTACTTTGTATCTCTGAGGTTTTATTTGATAATATATGATGATAATATATAGAGAAGGATCCAAAATTTTGAAATACAATGCATCATTCTCGATTTATGCTTGTGTGTTGTATAATTATAGTACTTATTTATGCTTCATAAGTTCCATATAATATTTTTGGGTATGAATGATTTTTGCAACCTAAGTAACTTTAGTTTCTGCATGTATGAGCTCATATATGTTCTGTAGTTATCTTGTCTTGAGCAAGATCATGGTGAATATTGAAGGTTCTATGAACCCACCTAAGTACTCTCCTTTCCCTTCCCTATCCTTCTGTATTGGTTGCGCTTTGGGTGAGACATCTTCTCTTCGGAGGAGATGAAAAGGCCATCTCTCTAGACTAGATGATACCTTTTGTTGGTAACTTGAGAAGGACCCTGGCTTGATCAATTCCACGCCAACACATTGGTAAGCCCAAATGGAACCACTACAAATTCATAGTGTCAATACCTTGTCCTAAAGGCTATTTTCTGGATGTATTCATCCTTAATACAGACCTAATGGTATCTAGACCTCAATCCAATATTGGAGAAAATTGTAGCACCCTTTAACTGGTCAAATAAGTCAACAATTTTTGGTAAGGGATAATTATTCTTAATTTTTCATTTTGTTTAGTTGTCTATAATCTATGCACAAATTGAGTGTGCCATCATTATTCTTCACAAAAAAAGTTGTTGTTCCCCAAGGAGACACACTAGGCTAGATATAACCCTTTTCCAACATCTCCTTCATCTATAACTTGAGTTGAACTAGTTGTCAGGTACTCATCCTATAAGGTGCTCTAGACATTGGCATTGCTCTAGGTATAAGTTCTATTGAGAAATCAATGTATCTTATTAGAGGTAGACTTGCTACCTCTTCTGGGAACACATATCTATATTCTTTAAATATAGGATGCTCCTATTGGCTTAGTTTATGGTACTCAATAGAGTTCATTACTTGTATTTCATAGAAAGGAAATCCTTTCCTACAATACTTCTTCATTTGAAGGAATGATATTTGTCCCACTGAGACATGATTTTGAATTCCTTGTAGGTTCCTTCTCTTCCCTTCCTCATATTCACACTCTAATGTTTTATTATAACAATCCAACTTGGATTTATGGGAAGCCAACCAGTCCATGCTAATCAACATGTCATAAGATCCGAAGGGGAGTATGTTCAGGGTTGTTTGATTAGGAAACTTATGCAGAATGAATTGGCATGCCAGTATGACCTTTGTTACTTTCCTCTTTTTTCCAGTGGTTGACTATACCAACCACGGTTTAGCATGTTTTACTTTCTATAATTTACATTTCTTAATAGTTTGATGGGAAACATAACACAAATTAGAACCAGGGTGAATCAGAATAGAAACATGATGGTTGGTAATCATACCTTCCATTTCCACCACTGAGGCTTGGTGGTATGCTTGTATATTATCCAAGGCAACATGAATTTGTGGTATGATTCAGGCCACATCATCAACCGTGGTAGCCTCCTAGACATTGTAGACTCTCCTATTGTGTGGCTTCCTGTGTGGGAAATTCCTGAGCATATGTTTTTCTCCACATCCCCAACATTTCAATGGTTCTCTCTTTGTACTATCAATCTTTCTCGGGTCTCATCCAAAGTTTTTATTTGCTCCCAGATATGGAATTTTCTACTAATTCACACTCTTAGTAGGAAATATCATCTTATAACTCTTCCCATAATTATTAAACTTTGAGGGTTTAACTCCCTTTTATCACTAAAACATTCCTCAGATAAATACAAACAATGGATGAAAAAACCAAAAAAACATACTACCAATAATTATGGAAGGATCACATTCAATTTGGCAAGATACCCACAAAACTATATAAAATGGTTCTGAAGTTCCATGCATATTCAACAAAAGAATCATGCACACATTCACGTGGGCTAACACAATGTACACCATGCATAGTGAATGAAGTGCATGATTGACAGTTGACAAACCCAAACAGATGCAGAAATGACACATTAATGATTTTGTTCGAGACTAAACCACTTCTCAGATGGAGTGGATATCCCCCATACCCAAAATTTCCCTAAATTATGCCTTGGGATCACTGAAATGGATGGGAGGAGCCCTCAAAAACTTCCTATTCACACTTGTAACTAGTTGAAAAATATCTTTCCATCCTCCTATAAATAGAGGATCAATGTATGAAAAAAAAGAAGAAGAATCCATAACATTGTTATGTTGTTCATAATTCTCTCGGAGAAAGCCATATTTCCCTTGAGCCATACATTTTGAGAAAGTGTATTATTGAGAAAGATTTATACCTCTTTTGAACCTAAGACTCTGGTATTTTTCACCATTGGAGAGTGATAGCTCTAGCTTTTGAGGGATCAAAGAACCCTCCCTTAGGTGGAATAGGGGATTCATTGTCCCATATTTCTCCTCTTGGTTCACTCAATTCGAAGACTCAGTTCTATTGGGTAACCATTCCATGTGATCAATTTCATGCATCACTTGTTTATATTATTTTAGTTTGTTTCTTATTCTTAGTTTCTATTTTCTAGCTTTGTATCTTGTTTTCTAACTTGCAGGTCCACTAACTTGCTAACCATCTTTCTGTTATGCCTTGTTAGCTTACTAGGGTAGTTAAGGGACTCTCTTTTTCTCACTCTTGTGAAAAAAGAACCCAAATAGTTTGGTGACCATACTGGGGACTTGAATGACAATTCATCCTCAAGTAGGCTTCTAGAGTTGTTCCTATCACTTTATTTTGTTTGTAGGACCAAGAATTGGTCTAGACACACCCTCAAACAACAAAATTCATCTTATGTTTGAGAGAAGATGGTCAAAATTTTCATCTTGCCATTTTCCTGCATGTGCGTGGGTTCGGGTTGAACAGACACGTAGTTTGTGCACTATCGTTCTTTGTCATAACTCTCTTAATGATCACTATGCGCTTTGTGCATGCATGTTCTTTGTTTATCTGTTCTCTATTCTCTTTATTCAAAATTGTAAGGCTTGAGAAGCCCATTTCCAACAAGTAGATTAGATTTGATTTATGCATTGTTGTAAAATAAATCAATATAAGTATTGATATTCACTCTTGCATAGATATCTTAGACCACACATAGACATTTAGGGAGGCTAAAAAGAACCTTTTCATATTTTACATCCTTATTTTCCACATGTATGGCTTAAAGTTTAGGATACAAATTTCAATAGTTTCTTTTCTTTTACAAACTCATCACATTAATTTAGGACTAGAAATGTATTTAGGGTATCTTGGAATATGCTCTTTCCTCACACCATAGTGTGATATAGGAAATCAGAAAAAATATTTCCTAGAGAAATCTTCATCTCCCTTGATAAAATCAATCTCTAGGGGAGGCCAATACCTCTTAGTTTTTTTTTTTAAACTTAATCTTAAAGAATTGTAAGGGCTCACACATGCCCACATGTGCACAATATTAGGATAGTTTCAAATTTCTAGACTAACTCACTTAGGAAGTTGAAAGCATTGTAAGGGCCCATACATGCCGACATGTTCACAATCTAGGAATAGTTTCAAAGCTTTCTTAGATTAGATAACATTCAAGGGATATTAAATCTCAAAATTAAGGACCCACATATCCACCATGCTAGTTAATAAGGGATTTTTCAATTTCAGAAAGGATTGTTTGTGAAATATGGTATGTTAGAAGTAAGCAACCATTTTAAAGGACTAATTGATGTCCACATGGCAAAACTTTATCACTTAACTTATTAAAAATCCATCACTCACTATCACTTCTTGCACACATCATCACATATTCAAGACGTGTTTGTGGGAGACTTGAAACCATAATATTCCCTTCTCCTCATTCCCATAAGTGATATGGGAGAATCAGAAGGGATTCACTTGTTTGGTAAAATATTTTTCTCACACCACTCTTAATCAATGAAGTTGGTCCATGAACCCAACTTCACAACCCACTTTTGAAATATAAACACAACCATAATAAAATCATTTCTAACCTCCACAGGAGGAACAAAAAATAATTTGGTATTCGAAGTTACTATTTTGGGGATAGGCATCCAAATAACTCCCGATCATCACTTTTTCATAGAAAATTAGAATTTTGTGAATTAGGATACAAATATCCTCCCAATCAATCATTCCTACACCATAAGGTAGGGAGACACCCATTAAGGGTTGAAGGTCGATGTGTAGCTGTTCTATGCATGCCTCCTTCATTCACCCAACCCTTGGAGAGAATCCAACCTGTGACCGATTTCTGAGGCTGAAAATCTAAATATTGTGCTTGATCGAGGTGATTTAGTGGCCAAAATCTAGGTTTTATCTACCCAAGGTGGCAGTTGTGGGATGCAATCACACCTCTGTCATATTTTTAATGGTTGTTGGAAAATATTGCCAATACTTTGGGGATATGACCGCTTCACCCCTCATTATAAATGATTGTTCATCTGTAATATTCTATATACAAAAAGTATGCATAACAAAAATAAAATGCTAGAAATGGCAGATAAACAACAATATAACCAGAACAACACCACAATAACACTGAAATGATATCATAATAAAAACCAGAAAGAGCACCTTGATTCTGAGAGCAATGTTCACGAGCCTCTTCGAGGGGGAAACCTCCATTTGAGTAGAGCTCTATTACAATAATATCCAATATAGGGTTCTCATACCCTCGACTCCTATTTATACTAAATATGTCTATCAAACAAACCATATAGAGGAAGATCCTTCTAGAAGCGAAAGCTTCTATTAGGTTTTCTTACATTTGACTTGTTCTACCTTATTGCAAGGCTTTACTAATATTGGCCTTTATTACATCAAAATATATTTTTCTATCTATGTGAGGGGTTAGGACCCTAACATGTCCTCCACCTTAAAAACAACCTTGTCCTCAAGGCTTGAGATGTGGAAATTGTTGCAGAATGGTAGCTGGTTCCCAAGTGGTATCTGTTGGAGTTGTATCTTTCCACTGGAATAACACTTCCTTGATGGTTCGCTGACACAGGCGACACTCACATTGGTCCAAAAATTCTTGTGGTTTTAGACAAATGGATCCTCCTTTGTCCAACTCGAGAAGTTGGTTTGAGTTTGGCACTTAGTTCCAATCACTTTCTTTAAGAATTGAACATGAAAAACATGATGTAGCTTAGAATGACTGAGCAAAGCTAGCTGATAGGCCACATGTCCCACATGCTTGAGAACGGTATAAGGGCCATAAAATTTGGGCGCCAACTTCTGACAATGGTCGACCTTGAGGGAATTTTTCTTGTAAGGTTGCAGTCGAAGAAACACCCGATCCCCTTATGTAAATTGACGTTCAGAGAAACCCTGATCTGCTTGTTTCTTCATGCGATTCTGGGCCATAACAGAATTTTCTTTGAGGGTACGAATTATAGCCTCTCGGACTATAAGCATTTGGTCAACCTTCTGGACCTTCAAGACACCTCGTAAATATGAGAGAACTGAAGGTGGATTTTTTCCATATACAAATTCAAAAGGAGTCATGCAGGTAGCTATATGGTATGAAGTGTTGTACCACCATTCAACTAGGGGTAACCATTGATCCACTGATTTTTGTTTTCTAATACAAAACACCTCAAATATGTTTCCAAAAACATGTTGACAACTTCAGTTTGACCATCAGTCTGGGGATGATAAGTTGTGCTGAGATGCAATTGGGTGCCTTGAAGCTTGAATGGTTCTTTCCAGAAATTGTTGGTGAAGGTTGGGTCATGACAAAAAACAATAGAATGCGGCATGCCATGAAGCTTGAAGACCTGATCCATGAAAAGTTAAGCCACAATGAATGTCGTAAATGGGTGTTGAAATGAACAAAAATGAGCATACTTGGAGAGGATATCAACTACCACCATGATGACTGATTTATTTCCCAATTTAGGTAAGCCTAAAATAAAATCCATAGATATATCCCTCCAAATAATAGTTGGAATCGAAATCGGTTGTAGTGTGCCAGGAGATTTGACTGTTTCTCCTTTGTTGCATTGACACACATCACATTCAGCTACAAAATTATGAATGTCTTGTTTCATACCATCCTAGAAAAAGGAACGTTTGAATCTGTCATAGGTTTTGGTAAATCCGGAGTGCCCAGCTGTGGGTGTAGCATGAAGCTCATAAAGTACCGTGGATTCAATTTTTTACTGTTTACTTAAATACAAACAGCGTTTGTATCGAATATCATCATGGAGCTAAGAGTACCGTGGGGGAACTGGAGAATTGGAATGCAATTGTTGTATCATATGGGAACTTTTGGGATCATGTAGCCATTCCTGATGAACAACTTGGAGCCAATCATGTACAATGAAGGAGAGAGAAAAAAGGGATCCTTCATCTTCATATTTTTGGGAAAGTGCATCCGCAACCACATTGTCTTTGCCTTTCTTGTAAATGATCTCATAATCATATCCAAAGATCCTAGTCACCCATTTTTGTTGCTCTGGGGAGGAGATGTGTTGTTCTAGAAAATACTTGAGGCTTTGATGACCTGTCTTAATTTGGAAGAGTTGCCCCAATAGATAAGGGTGACACAGATCAACGACATGCAGAATAGCTAATGTTTCCTTTTCATAGATTGATTTGCCCAAATTTCGTTCAGACAGTTGTTTGCTAGTAAAGGCTAAAGGATGACCCTCTTGCATAAGGACAACTCCAATTCCTTTCCCTGAAGAATCACGTTCTAGGACAAAGGTCTTTGTGAAATCAGGAAGGGCCAAGAATGGAGTGGTGAAAATGGCCATTTTCAAGGTTTGAAAGGCTTGAGAAGTTGTTGGAGTCCAAGTGAAAGAATTATTTTTAAGGAGTGCAGTGAGAGGTGTCACAATCTTTCCATAATTCTTAACAAACTTGAGATAATAACCTGTTAAGCCCAGAAATCCACTCAATCTTTTGAGAGTCTTTGGGCGAGGCCAATCTTGCATAGCTTCAATCTTTTTAGGATCCACCCTGACGCCATCCTTGCTAACTAGATGACCCAAGTACTCAACTTATGAGGCGTAAAAAACACATTTAGATTGTTTCAAGAAAATTTGTTGCTGAGAGAGTAGATGGAGAACTCGATCCACATGAGAAATATGGTCTATCTATTTTTTTCTATGGATGAGAATATCGTCAAAGAAAACTAAGAAAAAATTATGGAGAAAACATTGGAAGACATGATTCATGAGGCTTTGAAAGGTGGAGGGAGCATTACACAAACCAAATGGCATGACCAAAAACTCATAGTGGCTGTCATGAGTTCTAAAGGAAGTATTAGGAATGTATGCCTCTTTCATATGGATCTGGTGGTAGCTAGAACAAAGATCAAGTTTAGTAAAGAACTGGGCGCCACTCAATTCATCCAAGAGGTCATCAATGACCGGAATGGGAAATTTGTCTTTAATGATGAGTTTGTTGAGGATGCGCATGTCATGAAACATGTTCCAAGAACCTTCTTTCTTCAGGACCATGACCATAGGAGAAGAGTAGGGGCTCATACTAGGGTAGATAACACCTGCGTTAAGCAGTTCTTGAACCATTTTCTCAATTTCATTTTTTTGGGAAAAGGGGTGGAGATAGGGATGAATATTGGGAGGAAGGCTTCCTGGTACAAGGGGAATGGAATGATCATGAACATTGCAGGAAGGAGGGAGTCCCTAGGGAGTGGAAAATACCACTTGATGTTTGGAGAGGATGGATTGGAGGTCTTGCGGCACAGAGGGTGTCTCATTTGCTTGTATGGCATGGAGTTGGGAAATAATGCTAAAATGGCCTTTTTTGAGAATATTTTTCATGTGATGGGAACTAATGATCTCAGGTGATCCAGTGGTGATGCCTTGGAACATATATTTTTGGACCTCCTGGTTGAATTGCATGGTTAATTCCTTAAAATCCATGAGAATGGGACCCAAAGTCCTTAGCTAGTATGCACCCAACACAATGTCACAACCGCCCATGTCAATAGAAAACATATGAGATTTCAAGTGGTAGCCACCAATTTGGAGACACACATTTTCACAATGCCCTCCACATTTCATGGAGCCCCCATTGGTAATCATGATTTGGAAATTACTGACTACATGGATATAGCAGTGGGTTTCTTGGGCAATGCGGCGATGAATAAAATTATCAGTTCTTCCACTATCAACAATAATGATGACCTTCATATGCTTGATGTAACCAATTATCTTGAGGGTTTGGGGGACAAAGAAGCTAGTGAGAGCATTTAGGGAAATGACCAGTTCTACTTCGGCAGGGTATGAGGGAGGGGTTATATCAGTGGGTTCAGGTGACGTAGACACAAGGGGAGTTTCAACATCCTCTTCCAAAATATCCTCCGATATGGCCATACAAATAATTTGTTCCTTACACTTGTGGCCTGGAAAATATTTGTCATCACAATTATAACAAAGGCCTTTGAGTTGGCATTCCTCCATTTCATCCCTAATCAAATTTAGGATCTTTAGTGGAGCAGAAGGAGTACTGGGATTTACTGGTTTAGTGCGAGGAATTTTCCAGTTTTGAGAAGAGACAACTTATTGTGATTCCTTAGCTCGTTTAGTAGCCTCCACCCAAATTTTAGGTCATGGGCACGAATCTCATCCTTGAGGCCATTGATTAAACATTCTTAGAAAAAAACATCAGACATGCCATCTGTACAAAAATCCAGTCGCTCAAAAGAAGCTATAAAGTCTTCCATTGTTCCAGATTGTTTCAACTTTGTCAAAGAACCTAAATGGTTGGTTTCAATGTTAAAGCATTCATAAATCTCTTCCAGAAAGTGTGTCCAAGCAATATACCCTTGACAGGAAGTTTTTTTCCATTACCACCATTGCCAATGTTCTTGATCTAGATGGAGAACACCATACCAGAGTTTGGCCAAATCATTTGAAATGTCGTAAAAAGAGAAATAATGTTCCATTTCAGTTACACAACCAATGGGATCTGAGCCATCAAATTTGGTCGCATCCACCCATGGAAGGTGTAGGTCACACTGAAAGTGATGGGGCTGAAAATTATGGGAATGAGAGGAAGTTTCAGCTTCAGTATGCAAAGGTGGGTCAGAGAAAGGGGGATCTGCAGGGATATGCAGCTTGGTACAGATCATTGAAATGAAAGATTCAAGTCGGGTAGTCATGTCTTGTTTGAGGTCTTCATTGAGTTTGATTATTGATGCAACAATGGAGGAGTGCATGTTTTAATTGATGGTGGAAATATTGGCACTGAGCTATCTCACTTCTTTTTGGGTCTCTGTGAAATTAGATTGCAAGGTATTGAAGCAGGATTCCAAGTCTTGGCTATGGGTATGGGCCATGATGACGAGGGAGCTGAAAAGGGGTGGGTGGGGTCAATTTTTTTTATGAAAAATGATAGGTATGAAAGTGATACGAAAGAAGAGATAAATCCAATGGAATAGGTCTCAAATAATGGTGCAAAAATATCCAGACTTTTTTTTTTCTTTACAACTGCAGAGTTATACTCTAGTCTGAAGAATACTACAGTGATGAAATGCCCAAATTCTTAACCAGGAATAAATGTGTAGTGATTTGGCAACTTGAACATAGTTGCGCAGAAACAGATCTTGTCTGTTTTATGTTTTGTTTCTGTCCGCAAGGGCTAGGTATTCAAGGGTTCTATAGACAAGGGTTGTCCCTGTGCTATAGCTCTTTGATATACATGCGGGGTCCAACAGTAGTAATCAACCCAATATCTCATGGAACTAACTAAGGAGGCTAGACCGTTCCCTTAGATGTGCTACCCAACTACCTAGGTACTAGAGAGTATCTTCCCGAGTGTTGTTCTCGGTGAAAATATAGCAGTCATGCGGTGGATCGGTTTATCTAAAGAGGGCTTCAGGAAATATAGGCTGATCCATATACAAGTGTTGTCTGATGCACTACCACTTGAAGGGGTACCAACATGGGTTACAAGGGTGGCCAACAAATGTGCGCTTAAGAACCACTTGTATTTCCTGCATGTATGAATACCTCAACCGTGGGTTTATGTGTGCAATGACGGATCTTTGTAGCTTAAATACATCGGAATACGTCTCTACCCTAAAAAAAATTAACCCACAGTTTTCTGTCGAGGAAAGTGCTTTGATACCACTTGTAATATTCTATATATAAAAAGTATGCATAACATAAATAAAATTCTAGAAATGGAAGATAAACAACAATATAACCAGAACAAAACCACAATAACACTGAAATGATATCAGAATTTACAGTAGAAAGAGCACCTTGATTCTGAGAGCAATGTTCATGGGCCTCTTCGAGGGGGAAACCTCCAGTCGAACAGAGCTCTATTACAATAATATCAAAGCTAGGGTTCTCATACCCTCGACTCATAGTTATACTAAATATGTTTATCAAAGAACCATCTAGAGGAAGATCCTTCTATAAGTGGAAGATTCTATTAGGTCTTCTTACATTCGACTTGTTCTACCTTATTGCAAGGCCTTATTAATATTGACCTTTATTACATCCGAACATATTATTCTACCTATGTGAGGGGTTAGGTCCCTAACATCATCCCTTCAATAGTATCTCCACAAGTGGGTTCTGGCCCCACTTTCGAGTGCTTTTTTGGATGTCCAGTGCTATTTGAGAGGAAGGATGTTATGTCGGATAGGACACATGCACGATTTTTTGATATTCCCCCACGCAGAGTCAGAAAAGGCAACCAAACTACCAATTACATTGTTATATTGTGTATGATTGTCACCATTTGATTACATGAAGTTTTTAAATACATTGTTTTATAATTTATAAATAATTTATTCTATCATTTATTCTCATTATCACTATCACACATCCACACATAGTCCATAATCATAGGGGAATCATAACATCCCTGTAATTCTAGACATTTGAATAATCTCCCTCTAATTTTGGGAGGTATCCCCCACTTGGAAGATACATCAACACAACCTTCACATACACCATTAAGTTCCACGGTCCTAGGATTATCCTTTCTTGGATATACTTTCCCAAGAACCAATACCCAAGAACAAATCGTAAACTATCCCTCCATCACAAGGTGATAGAGCCCCACCTTCTTCATAGGGAACAAGCTCCCAACCATCCTCATAAGGAATATTTTACTAACCATCACATACAATTGTTGGTACTCCTCCCTCCAATCACATTATGTCTTTTCACCTATGGTTTTCTTCCAACATTATCATGGAATATTTTGTTCAATTACTTTTATCCCAGAGAAATCTCATTGGTCCCTCTACCAAGTGGTATGTGGATGAGAGAGATGGGTTCCACTCAACCTTTAATTCCTTGGCAAAATCCATTTTATCCTTTTTTCAATTCCTTGTGTGTCACAACACTAGTTTGGAAATCCTATCATACTTCAAACAAACCTTGACCATCCATATATCCGATCATATCCATGAACGATGAAGAAGGATAAGTATTTGGAAAGAAGATACCAGCCCCCAACAACGACTAGACTGGTTCCTCATATCACTAGTCTCCCTCCTCGCTAGAGATGTTGCCACTACTTTCCCCCAAACTGAATATGAGGAAATCACTAAGGCCCTATAGTTTGACTTAATATACATTGAATCAAGGTACCTCTATAATGTATTACCTAATTCTCCTCACCCTTCACCATTTGGTCAAGAAAAACCCAAAGCATCACACATTGTCGAAGGGTTGATTGGGTCCATGGGCCATACTCACTCACATTCTCAATAAGTACCCACGTATGGGGCCAATCCTTACCACCCATAATATGGGGGAATACCATACTATACTCCCCCACCACACCAAACACCATTCATGGCACCCCCCC
>JZKD02S0133523.1:1005972-1023337 GCA_000966675.3 Picea glauca
ACCTTTATTGTTTTCTTTCTAACCTTTTGCATTACAGCTGTCATGACTAGAAGAGCCCAACTAGGCATGTAAGTGCTCACTTTTTGCTCACCCATTGAAGAAAAGAGCACGAACACCAGGTTTATCTCTCCCACCTCAACCTGCGATCCCATTGACGCAATTAGTGGCTCATCCACCCACTCACCCAACCTGTCACAAAGTTGGGGGAAATATTACCACCACAGGAATCACCAAGTCTCACAATGGGGGCAATGTTTCCAACCATCAAGGCCCACAGAAGGAACCCACTCTGCCTCCACGACCACGCATCCCTCCTCCATGCACACTATGTCCCACTATTGGACACGCTACCAGTATTTTTCCTACCTTACTAGAATTATGGAACCTCATTCTGAGCCACATAACTACACCATTATTACCTACACCAGTCGTCACGTGAGCTATCACAAAACCATCCTCTTCAAAACTCAATGGTCCAAGGAATAGCACACTTGCTCTATATTCTCATAATATGACCATTTCACTCACCACTTCCTAGCCCTAGCTCAATTTTGAGACAACCTAGCAGTAGTACATCAAACCACTTTTCCCAAGTCCTCCCATTGACCCATCTCTTCTATAACAACAATTGCTAACATTCATTATGTTTCTATGTCAAGAAACAAATGCATGAGATTCCCCTACATGTTATGTTACCAAATGCAATATGGATCATTACACATATTGGTGCCCACCCATCATTTAGGGATGAACATGCTAGAGGTATTCCATCCCACCCATTACACCACCAATACAAACCCTGATGGACCAGGTTGTGAACAATCCCCATCCAAGAAGTCATGACATACTGATCCAAATTTTATGAGCATAATGAAATAAATATAGATCTATATTATTAACATAGAGATACATTGAAAAATAACATATATACAATAAAACTTGGCTTCTATTCAATAAAGAAACATGTTGAAACTGTAAAATGGAGACTGAAACAAGCTTGCTAGAATGGTGGCAACAACTTATCTCTGAGAAGAGATGTGGTGACTGCACTCATTTGCAAGAATAGGAGTAAAATGAAGATCCAAAGGAAGTTTTACATCAAACATGAATTCCAAAACCATAGACATACAAAAACCTAACCCTAGGAGATGAAGCGCCAAAAGTCATGTGGGCCCTGTTGGGGTAAGTTGGTACATCAACTTCCTAGGGTCGTAAATTTTGCATATGATATTCATTTTAGGCATTCGATACCACATTGGAAAGGTCCATTTGAGAAGTAAAACCTCCATTGAGGGACAAGGAATGAATTTTAAAACCCTTGGCCCCCCAAAAGTCCACAAAAATGTCGTTTAGGGCCTCAAAATGGCCTCGAAAGTTTGGGACTTGAAAAACTATAAACAAAATGCCAAAATGAAAACTGTAACTACCAAGTTGTAAGTTGTATGTGAACCATCTGGAAGAGGTGGGTGGATACCTATATCCACCTAGATCACATACCCCCTCCAAGGCCTAACCTTCATCCTTTGACCCCACTTTCCATATATATTCCACCACGATGCACATACTTCCCACCAAACCCCCCAAACTCTCCTGTAACACCTATTTACGAGATTCCCCCTCCCCCATACTATTCTATATCCAATTCATATATGGATATTTGGTTCATGATGTCTACTGAAGCTTGTCATTCCTCTCCTATAGGTCCATTCACCTCAGATCTAAATGATGATATCTAATCCTCAACCCAACCTTTGTTCATAGATGTCTCGCCCATTAAGCCCACAAATCTCAACACCCCAATCTCATCTGTTATAGACTCCTTGTACTCCCTCACATTTCAATCTAATGAATACATTCTGGAGTTTTTATGCACACCATATTACCCATGGTATGCCTTTCACCATCGATCCTTTTTTTGTATCACAATGCCTTCCAACCACCCTCAGATGCCATTATCTCTACCATTGAAGCTAGGGATTTCATCCCCCTTGGCCATGTGCATTGGTTCGAAAATCAAATACCTGCACCTAACACATTTGAAGAAGGAAGTATGGAAAATATCTCATCCACAATCAAGATAGACATCTTGATCAAACTCAATACCATGGAATAAATCACTTTAGGAGATGCATGTTCTCCAAAGGAAATCATAGCATATAAGACTCTCTTCCAAGAATATTGAGATGTGTTTTCCTGGTCTTACATAGAAATTTCGGGTTAGAACCAGCCATTGTTGAACACCATATTGACACATGACATGATATTTCCGTTGTTTGTTAAAAGTAATACCCCCTTCACCATTCTATATCCATGGCTATTAAATCCAAAATTGATAAGTTGTGGACCGTCGGCTTCATCTACCCAATAGCCTACACATCATGGGTTTCAAACCCGATTCCTGTCAACAAAAAATAGGGCACTATTCAGGTTTGCACCAATTTTCACGACCTCAACCAAGCTTGTCCCAAATACAAATTTCCTACCCTGTTCATCTACCAAATTATCGATGCCTCTATTGGTCACGAAATCCTTTCACTCATGGACGGGTTTTTTTGGCTATAAACGAATTCAAATCTGCCATGCAAATCAGTACAAAACCACCTTCACCACCCATTGGGGCACATTTTTATATCGAGTGATCCTTTTCAAAATCAAAGATATTAGAGCCACCTTCCAATGCACCATGAGATATGCCTTTCAGATATGGCTCACATTATTATTTCTTACTTTGATGACCTCACCTCTCATTCCAAGAAGCACTCACAATACATCAAGGATCTATGAATAATCTTTGAAGGATGTCGAAGATAAAATATTCAACTAAACCCCCTAAAAATTTTCTTTTTCATCACTATGGTTCACCTATTGGGCTTCATCGTCTCCCAACAAGGCATTACCATCAACCCCCTTAAGGTCAAGGCCATCAATGAGATTCCTCCTCCCAAAATCTTACGCCAATTACAAAGCATGCAAAGCAAACCCAATTTCCTATGATGTTTTGTTCCCGACTATGCCATTCACACTCATGTATTCGTAGGCTTGCTCCAATGTGACGTTCCATTTCAATGGGACCAACATGCCCAAGATGAATTTGACTCGCTAAAAGTAGCACTTAATAAATAACCCTTAATTAGTCCCCATGATTGTGATAGGGATTATATACTGTACTTTTCTGCATCAGAGGTCTAAGTCACTAGTTTTATTATTCAAGTAGATGATGTTTAGCGTGAGCATTTTATCCACTATATTAGAAAAAACATCTCAAGACCCGTGCTCAAATACAACCATGAAGAGAAACTATCCCTCACACTACCTCAGGCTACATCTTTCCAACCAAATGCACTACCTATTGAGCCGCTCCCAGATCAGTTGAAAATATGTTTGTTGGATCATAATTCTTCAAGAGTACGACCTAGATTTCACTACCCCCAAAAGAAAAAAATCCCTTGTGTTGGATGAGCTCTTGGTTGACATTCCATCTAACGTTTATTACCCCCTCTATCAATGAGGATTTCCTAGATGAGTATTTTTTCTTCATGTAATCCAAAGACCCATGGTACAGAGACATTCTGGTCTATCTTCAAACTCAAAAACTTGGCCCTTACCTCTCTCAAGATGATTGTTGTTTAATTAATCACCAAACCTCCCAATACCTCCTCACAAGATTTGTACTCTACCGTAGAGGATTCAAAACCATACTATGTTAATGCCTCACCCTTGAGGAGGTGGAAAAAGTTCTCAATG
The DNA here is from genome assembly GCA_000966675.3 of Picea glauca. Classification (NCBI taxonomy): domain Eukaryota; kingdom Viridiplantae; phylum Streptophyta; class Pinopsida; order Pinales; family Pinaceae; genus Picea; species Picea glauca. The sequence continues at coordinate 1,009,717 of JZKD02S0133523.1, forward strand.
ATTGTCACAGTGCATGCAACAACCACCTCTCTGACATGTCCATTGCAGAGAATATTATTAGGGTCAGATACATTTGTCCCACTTTATTCCATGAATACATTCATGTAGTCAAGCATTTTGACAAGTGTCAATTACACGCCCACAAATCCTGAGCACCACCTTATCTTCTTAATCTCATCATAACCGTTGGCCCCTTCTGTAAATGGGGCATTGATTTCATGACTTTCAACACCCCATCCAGCAATGGGAACATGTATATTGTAGTCATTTTAGAATTCTTTAACAAATGGGAAGATTCCATATCCACCTTCACTAATACAACAGAAACAATTGCTCATTTTTTCTTCAATCACGTCATTTCCTGCTTCGGTGTTCCCCTCCAACTAGTGTCCGACCACGACAAGAATTTCGATAATGAATTTTTCACTACACTATCCAACAAAATAGGATTTACTCATGAGTTCACATCCCATTACTAACCACGGTCCAATAGAAAAGTCAGGGTATTCAATAAATTCCTCAAAACCATGTTGCAGTGAATAGTAGATAAACATAAGGCCAACCAGCATCACATGCTCTTCTCGGCCTTATGGGAATATTGCACAATTGTAAAAATTTCCACCAGTTTCATGCCTTTCCATCTCATCCATGGGATGGAAGCCATCCTCCCCATCGAGTGAAAATTACCTACTCTACACATTGTAATCAAGCTCCTCCCATATACAACCCCCATCGAGCAATGATTTCACATTCTTGAATCTCTCAACGAGGACTGGCGATCCTCTCTCTAAAAACATCAAGCAACCAATAAATGGTCGAAGGCTATATTCAATCGTCAATTAACCTTCAGTCCTTCACCAAAGGAGACCTTGTGTTTTTCTATGATTTCGCATACGACATGCTTGGCCATGAAAATTTTGAGTCTCTTTGGTGGGGCCCCTATATCATTTTCTAGTACCTCACCAAAGGGGCACCTACTTTTTGGACCACCCCAAAGTATATAAACTCAAGGACCCTGTCAATGGGTTATACCTGAATAAATTATACCTTTGAGTGTAGCCTCACTACTTTAGGATTTTCTTTCTTTTACTAGTTGTTTTTATCCCTTTTTCACACAACCCTACCACCATATGGGCCTAACCATGTGCCCTTGTTTTGACAGATGAATCCTCCATTATCTTACCACATCGGGTATGCTGACAGTTCCAACCATTGGAATTGGAATCTCACTTTGTTATCTTAGGCCATTTACACCCTAGATCATGTAATACTCCACTCCAATGGTATCTTCTTAGGCCTTGCCACCAACAACCAAGTTGAATATGACACCATCATTGGTCTCCTCTCCGAGGCCAGTCACCTTCATATATTTCAACTTAACATCCTTTTAGATTCCCATATCATCATGTTGTATTTGAACAACATATATCGTGTCCATGATCCATCCCTGTATCGCAAGTACCTACAAGTTAAACTTCTATTACCAAATTTTGAGTCCATCGCATTTACTCATATTCCTAGGATTTAAAACCAGTTTGCAGATCACATGGATAATCAATTCCTAGATTGGCATTTATCACATTAACATACATTTCAATAGGAATTCATAATCATAATAAAACAAAGAAATCATCATCGTGTCACTTATACATAACCAAATCATAAACATAATCATCAAGATGGTCTACTCATCATATATATAAATATATATAGATCACATAAATCATCCATGTTTCTGATACAAAAATACAATGCCTTAGCTCCACATCTAGGCCCTCTATACTAAAAAACCTTAGTCGATACAAAATGGGAGTTCATCGACTCCTATACATCATACAAAATCGGGCTAATCCAGTACAATCTCAAAAATGCCACCTATGGTGACCCTCACTATGGTACATCTCCACTACTAGGAGGATCCCCTCTGGATGAATATCCATTGATAGAATCCACCCAGTCACAGTATCCCCCGCTACCTCTTCTAGTTGGACCAAAGACCGCCAATGTGGGTCCTCACTAATATACTACTCTAGCACACCCTGTTAACACACAAGATTGATCGTGTAAAGGAGTATTTATGGTTTTCAGAGCCTACATTTAACCATTTCCTCCAGGGATTATGTCATACCATCAACTAACAACCTCTTGGAAGTTTGCAAGCTATATTTGAGTTGGCGCTGCGAACTAGTTAAGGAGGAGCGTTGTATCATGGATAGGTTGCAGGCACTCACGTTCAGACTTATCAACATCCAAAACAGCCTTAGGACCATCAGGTAATCCATGAGGGTTTTCATCCTGTTTGAATCTCTAGAAAGTGGTTTTGGATTTTTTTTCCTTTTGGCGTTGCGAACTGGTGCTGCGCACTGGTGATAGGCGTTGCGAACTTCACTACGAACTCATTTCCTATAGCAGCTTCTTTTACAGATTTGATCATAAATGCAAAACGGTGATGTGGGTTTTTATGAAATTTTGTTTGGAGGATAATGACTATGTTATTATTTTTTTTCCAAATTTTAGCCTGACCCATTTTGTAATTAGAGAGATATAATTAAAACACTAGTGTGTTGCAAACTGGTGCTACAAACTCTTTGTTTTTCATAGTTGTTGGATATTCGCCTTGTTTGGAGGTTTCCACCTGTCAAGGAAGGTTCAAATGGTCTCCTAGGATTTTTTTGGACATGAGGGACATGTGTTTGATCTCCAAATCAATCAGTATGACCTGTTTCAAAAGGCATTTATCATCATAGACCAAATCCCCAAAAAATAGGAATTTGTTAGGATTTTGTTGGAATCTTTTGTAACAAGATTCCTAAATGAAGGAGGATCCTATATATCTCCTTTATTTATACCTACTTAGGGTAGATAGGTATCATTGAATATAAATGAAAGGTATTTTGAGAATGAAAGGGTTGGATTCATGATCCAAGAGAGGAGAAATCTTGAGGAGCAGTTCTAGTTTTTTATTTGTAAACCTGAGGGCCTGTTTGTAACCATCATTTTTGTCATTGAAGATTCAGGAGTTTAGTTATATTAGATTTTGTTCTCTTTGTTGTTCATCTGAATTTCTATCTTACTTGAATGAATTGTATCTTTTGAGTATCAATGGTTCTATTTGATTTATAGATTCATGAGCAACAAAGGGTTTGTTGTGATTGTCTGTAACTCATTGTATTTATTCAAGTAGCTTTCCCATTTGTTTTGTAGAGAGAATATCTGTTCAATGGATGATCTACTTTATGTTAACTTATCATTTCTTCCATGTTCCATCTTATAATTCATTTTTCTGATATGCTCTTCAACTTCCTTGTAACTTCAGGATGTTTGTGTGACTCCATTGCCTAATGGTGTAGCCTACTAATATGCAGTTTGATGCCCTCCCTTTCTTTCTTTTTATTTCTTGCTGATCCACCCTTTTATATTAATTTAATTTTTCAGGTTCGAATGGATGTATAGAGGATCATACTTTTAGACTATTTATGTAACAGTAATATATATTTGGTTGTATGTACCAAGACTTGGGATCTTTTGGATAATAGAATTATTTTTCCTTTCTTTCTAAATCCTTGAATAAATTTATTCAGAACCCCATTTTCTTGTATTAATTTCATGGAGTAAATTGTGAATGACATTACCTTAAGAGTCCTTCATCCATTTGTTATCTCTATTATAAATTTGTATTTTATACTTTGATGGGTATTGGTCTTACACTCTTAGTAGTCAGAGTGTGAATTCCACGTGCTAACACACCCCATCCAATACAAACTCGAGCTTCCACCATAGGTCTTCCATCTCCCGAACCCATATCACCTCATCATCTCTCTCTCATTACTCCACAGGCCCAACCCTCACTGCATGGGATGGCACCGCACCTAGATCATCATATCAACGGTGTGTCCTCTCCTTGCCCTCAGCTGCTTTCTCATACTCTGCTCCCTGTGCCACATCGTCCTCCCAACCACAGGGTTCCACATCTTCATATAAAACCACTCAATTTTTATTAGTACTTTATACATACAAGCATATAAAATCAAAGAACATTCAAATAGAAGAAAGTACAACAAACTCACCTTGATCACCCCAGTCTTTACTTGGTGGAAGACGCATATTCAGGTTGTATCTAAATTCAATAATGTGGTATGGGTACTCTAGGAATACCTCTAGGGTCTGCGACCAGACCCTCTTAAAAAACGACGTGAAGTGATAACCCAAATATCCACCACCTTGGTGAGGAAACAACTGTCCCCACCTCACCAATCTAGGATCTCGCATCCCAGGTAGATCCAAAATAACCTGAGGGTGTAGCAAGACTACCCTCTCAAACATAAATGCATAAAGGATGGAACCAAAGGTGAACTCCCCACCTCTCGCAACATCACATCCATCAATTTTTGCTACCATGCACGCCCGCATCAAACGAGCCCAAGAAAACATATGACCACTCATGGCCTACTATGCAATGACCATGTGGGCCCCGAGATGGATTGGGTCCCCAAAGACTCAAATATACGTACCACCATGGCCCAAAAAACATGCATCTCCAATGAATTTGTTATCACATGGAATTGATTGGGTCAATTCAGTCTTTATTTTTTTTTATTTTGATCATTAGTGTTGTTTAAATTTTTCATTTTCTCCTCTTCCTTATATTCATTTTTGGTTTTATCACAAATAAAATTAATGTTCATGTTGACCTATTATTCTTGGGTTATATATTCATCTTTATGATTAGTTAGACAAGCCATTACATTTAGTATCCTTTATGCCTCCACCACCACCCTAACCTGTCACCTCTTCCACAATATACTAAGACCCCTCCACTTTTTCCCTTTACCCGTTATAAAGTCAAATCATATTCATTTTCGACACTGTGATCTTATTAGACAGTTCGCGGTTCATCACAGGTACATTATGATTTATCATTTCATCACCATAATTTCACTCATGAGCCTTGTAATCCGATCTCCTTGTTTTCAGGACTCATTCTTTTAAAAAACAATAGCCTAGGATTTCGTCATTAAAGTTTTTTAACTGTTTTTCCAAACTTTGAAATTACTTCTAGCTCGGTGCTGCAAACACTGGTGTTTTCAGACAGGCGCTACAGAAATTGTAGCGAACTGGTTGGAAAAAGTGAGTTGGAGGTTAAACCATCTGAAAATGATTTTTTTCAAGCTTAAGCATATCAGTTTTCAAGTCACATCCTCCAAGTACTCCATGAGTATTTTTATCTATGTTGAAGGACATTAAAGGCTATGTTTATCATTTCTTCTCTTAAGCGTTATGAATTGGTGATCCACGCTGCCAACTTTCCTACTTACCATGTTGAAATGATCTCAGCCACTTGAATGATAGTTCAGCTTCTTTTTACCAAACCTTGAACAATCCTGGGTTTCAGGCCACCTTTCCTATCCTATATTTGGCCATTTCTTCTTATGCTACAAATTTTTTTGCGAACCCTCTATTCTGTCACTACAAACTCTGTGCATAACCTGGTGCTATTAATCACCTACCTCATAACATTTTACCAACTTGTTTTCATCAAGATCTCCATTCTAAATTAAATCCTATCTATTTAGAAATAAAAAAAGACTTTTTCTAGTAAAGTTATGATGAATTTTGTAAAGATGATGGTGAAGTATTGAACAAAACCTTTTTTACAACAAGTTGTCTCATTGTATCTTATTTTTCCTATGTAGTATTCTTTCATATCCTTGAATATTAGTTGTCCTTTCTTAAGAATGGAGGTCAAATAGGCTGAAGAACACTAAATCCTTATACAGAACCAACCTTTTGATAAATATTATCCATCAAAACCCTAAGTCCTCTGGTTTTTTTTTTTCTGTTTTTCCTATTGCACCACTCAAATTGGTGGTTAAATTTTCTTCCTATGACATCAATGGATACTCCATAGTAGAAGAAGGATGAAAAGGGAGGGGGAATTGTGAGGACTGAGCCCTATGACATGTAGTTGTTTTCTGCTTAACCCTTGATTAGGGAAGTCTTTCAAAGATTGGGATGTTTTAATTTATGTCAAAAGATGCAGAGGGGGCACCTTGAGGTGGCTAGAGAATTTGATTTGAATATAGATGGAACCAAAACTAAATTTGGGACACTTGAGCTTAATGCATCTGAAGAAACCATAGAAACAACTACTGACATACCAAATACTAGTGAAAGGTGGTTTAAGACCATGAACCTAAATGTATCCTTCTTCCTTAAACCATAATGTCAGGGAGATAATCTATCAAAAGGAGTTCCTAGGAGCCACATGATTGAAGGTTTTGATAATATGTTAAGAGTAATCCAAAGATATTTCACCTGTGAGGGCAGATTCAACATGATTTATCAATACCACATAAGACTTTTGTTTCACTTCATAGGAAAATATCTCATGAATCTTCCTTTCCATTTATTTAGAAGTATTAAAAAAATTGCTGACAAAGTCCAGGCTAAGTCCAAGGAAGTTGACACAATTGTTTTTCATTCAGGACTAATCAAAATGATTGTGATGGAGGAGTTAAGGAAGAAAACAATTGACTGAGAGCAGTTCATTGCCTCTGCACACTTTCAATTGAATGTTTCTCCTACCCCACAATACAAGGTAAAAATCCCTCTTCAGGTTGATAGTATTGTACATACAGATACCAACAAGAAGAGGAAAAACAAAGGCATTGTTAAAAATGATGAAGAAAATAAGGAACAGGAAGGAGAAGGGGGGTCTCATTACTCTCCAAAAAGAGAGGTTTCACCCAAAAAAACTCTAGATTCAACATAAAATACATCAACTAGAACCAGAGGCACAAAAGGAAGGAGGTTACTTTTCCCCTCACCCTCTATTGCAGTTGAATCTAGATTTAGGAGACCTTTCACCAAGTCATCAACAAAGAAAGAAAGTATTGAAAAAGAGGACATAGTGGAGGCTCCTATCCAGAGAAAAGGTAAAGGTAAAGTTGTAGTTGTTGAAAAACATATTGAGGCTATAGACATAACCTCTCCTCCAAAAAACCATACCTTCAAAAGGCTGAATAGACAGCTTAAAGAGGCTAGAAATGAAATTTCTAATTTCAAAGAAGAAGGGTTCGTTGAAAGGAAAAAGTTGAGCGAACTTCTAGATATGTATCTAGAAACTATTTATAAGAACATGTTTGTAGAAAAAATGTTTCTGCCTCTCCATAGGAAACTTAAGAATTTATACAGATAAAACAAAGATTTACAAGCTTAGATCAAAAGACTTAAATTGGAGTTGCAACCTTTTAAGGATAACTAGCCCAAAGAAATTTGAATGTGTTGGCCCAAGCTGCCACAAGGATGAGTCTCAGGCTCAGAAAGTAATTGATGCAATACGTTAAGAAATTTCAGTTTTGGAAATGATTTTACCTTGCATTTTTTAATATTTTGAGGAAGTATGATGTTTATGACTGAGTTTTTCACTCATACACCAAATTATGAAATTTCTACTGGCATCCCTAACTCCAAAAAAGATTTTTTGGGTGTTTTGGTGCTTTACTAGACTAATTTGGCAGCTACAAGAAAGTTCACATCACCTGGCACTGCAAACTAGCTTCTACAGTCAAGCACTGCGAACTTCTCTCTGAACTAGATGATACAATTGGTGCTACAGTAGCAGGATCTATCCTAACTGACTCCTGACTATGCGTATTCCTTTCGAAATGTACACGGTGAATACAGTGTACTCAAAATCTCATGGGATGTTGTTATAATTAACTACACTAGCCAAAGGTGGGATAAACTTTGGTAGGATGGATAGGATTTTCTTCACATTATCCAGATCACCGTGATGCTTACTTCACTGCTCAGTTGCAGGGTTGACAGGACCAGAATGATGTCCAGTCGAAGGGGAAGCCTGCAGTCCCCTAGTCGACGATGCTTGGACACCTTCAGATAATGTTCTATCATCCATTAGATTCCCGAGGACCTCCTAGAAAGACTTATCTACTTCACTAGGTTCGCCCGACATTCTAACTTTTAAACAGAAAGGTTGGGGTAGGAAAAAGGGTAAGTGGGATAGACAAATGGACAACAAGGTATAGTTTCTAATAACACATATCAACACACAGTCATTTTTCTTCTTGTCTCAGTTAATCATGGGTAGAAAAAAGTGATCCCAGTGCAACGACCAACATGTTAAATAAATGGGGCCTCATAACAGATTCTTCCAATGGCCAGGAATGCTTCCATCAATGTGAATATATCCGTTATGGCACAGTCTCAACATCCAAAAGTAGTCCATCAGTATATAAATTCATTTTCTAATCGTTATGGAGCATTGTTATAACGGTCGGGGTGCCTCCAAAGGTCATATAGCTTCACCAGGGTGAAGTACCATTCTGTGTGGTCTTGTTGTTCTAGCGAGGTTCAAATCCTGCAAACCTACCTCTTGCGAGGTTCAAGTTTGTGAAGTCTTCCATCTGGTCTCTGTATCTTCTTGCAGCTTTTCCAACTTAGATTTCTTCTTGTTGATCTTCCTTTCCTTCTTCCCTATGATCTGAGTCTCTCTAAGTGTTTCTGGAATCCTCTTTCCATTTTTATTCTTGTCTTCTGCTAGCATAGTGGCTTCACACTGTTGTTGTGCCCTCAAAGGGTCTGAAGTTAATATCCCTTCTCCTAATACTTCCTGGGTGGGTATTCTTCTTTCTTGCATAGATATGTCCTTCAAATCATTTTTCATTCTTTCAACCTTGATAGCTAATTCTTTTTCTTTTTCTTCCTCCTGCATTGTTACTTTGTTCTATTTCTTCGACTTATCCTCTCATTATCCTATTAGTTGGTCTACTTTTCTAGCTATGAAATCCCTCAGCTCTTGCTTTTTATTTTCTATGGCTTCTTCCTCTACCTTCCTTGTGATCTCGTCCTTCTCAATCCAAGTCTTACCTAGAAAAAGTGGGAAAGGGTCACTATCCCCAATAAACTTAATGACTTCAAATTCCTCTTCAGTCAATGTTCCATGAACAGTAATAGGTACACTAGTTACTCTTCCACATAAATTTATCATTTTACCCTTAAACAAGCCTATCCTTCCCAGTGAAGGTACCACAGTAGGCTTTCCCAAAATTTTCCAAGTGTCTTCTGCCATAATATTTACTTGTGTTTCTTCATCCAAGACACAGTCTACATCGAAGTCTTCTATTCTTGTACTTATGTGTTGTTTTACTTTTAGTATATCTAGTAAAATGACATCTTTGTGAAAACCCATCATTTCTTTCAACTGTACTAATGTAGTCTGAACTTTCTCTGTTTCTTTCTCTTCATGATTCTCTAACATGCCCTTAGTCTCTTGACTTCCTTCATAGTTTTCTTGTCTCATATTCCTTCAACTTTATCAATCATTCTTGGACAATACTCAACCTCATGACCAACAATATTACAAAAAAGACAAATAATTACTGTGTGAGGGAAGTCCTTAGCAAGATGTCTCGGTCTTATGCAATTATAGGACAATGTAAATCCTCTTTTATTTTTAAATTTTTCCCAACCTCTTATGTACTGTGTACTAGGATCACAATGTTGGACCTGCAATCTGCAAAAAAAATTTCTAGGTTTCTACATCCACTTATTAGTCCAAAAATTATTTCTATGCATAGTAATAACATATCTTTCTTCATTTCCATTAAATTTACTCAAATCAACTCTCTCTTCCAACTGCACCCTAGCCTTCAGATTAGGACATAATCTATTAAACATACTTAAATTCATGCTTTCGAAACAAAAATTTTCACTTATCTTACTCTTATCAAATCACAAAGCTTTACCTATTTTAAGATCTTACCTATTTTCTTCAAATCATATTTCTTTCTTAGCACAAAGCTTCACAATCAATTAGAGTATGACACACTTCAGTAGTAGATCTACACACAAATCTTCTCTTTTCTTTTCTTCAATTCCCAACAATCATAGTTTCAGGTCCCAAAAACAGAACCATTTGTTGGCATAGGGGTAGACCCAGAGTTCAATGCTTAACAAGGCACCAAAAAAACCCTAACTATCGGCCCTTTCGGAAACACCTATGAAGCAGGCAAAGTCTCACCGGAGGTAGAAGAAGGGGGGGTTACACGACGCAGGTGTCTTTAACCAAGATGGGACATAGATATGTGATAAAAACACTTCACATAGTACTCTAGTAACACTTAGAAGGTGAGATGCATTAGTTTATTAACTTTATTAACATTGCGGAACATACCCAAGTATAGATCTAGCACAGTAACCATAAATTCATCCTGAGCACTTAGCACCAAGTATATTTAACATCCATTCATCCTTAAAACAAGTAAATCACTAAGAAACAATAGATCTATCTATCATACATAATAACAAAAGCACTGAGTAGATTCATAACATAAACAACATAGCACAAAGAAAGTCAAAGACACAAGATATACGTGGTTCACCCCAGTGTGGGGCTACATCAACCAACTTCTTTGCCTTATTTATTATTCGTTTGAATCTTACATTCATCCACTACTGTGCACTAAGCCATAGAGCCAAGCTTCGCATAGGACAAGAGATCTATGCACTAAGCACCAGATCCTCCTTCCAAAACTAGGTCTAGGCACAGAGCCAATTCTCTATCAAGAACAAAGCCTTACTCCCATACAATCCTAGGCACAAAGTCATTCAAGCTACTTTCAGTTAGCTCCACAAAACTACTCAAAAATTTTCTACTTCTACCATACGTTCTTACTTATTTATACTTTTACAATCCCTTACAATAAGGCCTAATCATGGGTAAAACCCATGGGCCAACATCCCATAACCCATTACAAAAACCCTAAAGAACCCCTTAATGGGTCCACATAGCCCGAAAAATAAGTGAGATCCACGATCTCAGCTCCGCTTGGGCACTCCTTCTTTGAACAATGTGTCAAAGTTCAAATATGGTCCAAACCTGACCAAGGTTTCCTCAAAACTTGGTTGAGGGCCAACATTGACATAACTAGAGAAATAGAGCCTATGATTGGGGGGAAAATCCCTCATACATATCCCGTTGGTGACATTTTATCATAAGATAAGTGTTACGGTTTTTGTGTCATTTATGATGTATTATTTTTATGCGAATTATTGTTTAAAAATGTTGTTAAGTTTAGTGATGAACTTGCAATTATAATTTTTATTTCTTCATTAGTTTAGCATGAAATTACTTGTCATTTTCCATGCATATTTCATTATTTAACTATACAGAGAACAAATTGGTATCAGAGCTAGAATTGTAGTAACATGGATCAACATGGGATCTAGGTATATTACAAGAATGTTTCTTGTTAGAAAAAACATCTATAGTTTAGAAGGAGGTGTTGGGTGTAATATTGGAGAGTTAACTTTAAAAGGCCATGACATCAAACTAAAATTGAATTTCTATAGTGGGAAAAGCCCCCTGTGGACTACACTAGGGTTATAAAGTGAAAACATAGCTAACCATCTAAAATCTCCTACTTTTAACAACTATCCCAACAATATCCCACATTCATGTATAAAATACAAAGTATAAGGATCCACTAGTATTACCTTAAACCCCGTACATCTTCAAAAATTGCGTTTTTAAGAAGATCTATTCAGTGTTGGCTTGGAAAAAATAGTAACTAAGATGGCCTGATGCTAGGTATGCATGTATGGTGCAATTTAGGGTTATAACAGATGCCCCCTATTGTGAAAGTTTATAAGAGAATTTTATGGCTGAAATGAATTACAAATATTCACCAACATACGAAGTGAGTGAGCCTGAGATCGAAGTTCGGGAGGTGCCATCTGCAAAATAGCAATTGTCTCACCGAGGCGGGCATACCCATGCTTGGGATGAAATAAATCATGGCTACCAATCAAATACACTACAGATCCATGTCATATAAGTATATAAAGTGTATATGTGAGCAATATACAATAGATCTACATCCCAAAATCAAATACATACATGTATAGTATCCATTTTCAAGAATCCAATGATGCTTGATGGCTAGAGATGAGGCCTTCAGATATCGAGCAACAACTTCAATATCTTCAAAAATCGAGTAGGAGTGTAATATGAGTGTACAAATTCACTACCCAGAGGTCTTCGATGGTTTGTCGGGGAACATACAAGAGGATCTTGGTGATTAGGCAAATAACTTTAGTGATTTTGAATAAGGACTTGATTGGACTTTCAGAATGGTCGAGCATGAGGAAAAGGGACAAACTGCAGAAGGGCCAACTCAAGATAAGAAAAAATTCCCTTGGACAATAGCACGACTGATGATCAGAATCAGGAAGCATGACATTGACATAAGTTCACGATGCAGGAGGCAACACAAGCTCTCCATATGTTTGGAAGAATAACCAAATGGAGGAGGACACAACTCTATGTTACAAGAACAACTTCAAAAGTTCATATTAAATCCCAAGTCTTGATGAACAAATAGAAGGATGTGCTTTGTCCAAGGGAAACTCATTGTGCTTCCATAAAAATAAAATACTTTTCCCATCCTCTTTTTGGGGTATATTTGATTTTTTTTGTCTTTACAACGGAATAAAAGAATTCTACGTTACAAAGGAGGAACGAATGTCGCAAGCATACTAGTTCCAAGTGAAAGGAACATACTAATTCTCAGAGAAAGGAGACATGTGTAGGGAAAGGACACTCGAGAAAATTCCTCCATGGGTTAAGGTGTCAAGACGCAGAGGCAAAGTGCTACAAGGCTTGCGTATAAGGCATGCTTCAATGGATTAGTTGAGAACAACATGGATCCGACATTAGGCCAAAGACACAGGGATGAAAATGTGATTAATAGGACACAATGATAACATCCTTCGATGTAATTTTAATGAGCCCAGAGAAGGTAAGCTTGATGGTTTTTCATTTTTAGAGAGTCTGAAAAAGCGTAAAAGAAGACTCCATTGGGGTACCTTTTTCGCAGGTAGTCTAATCGGTTCGAAAAAGGGGTAAAATAGCACCAAAAAGATTCTATTCAAAACCATTTTAGCGAGTGTGACAAAGACAAGATCACTCGACAATCTTTTCAATTTCAAGGAATCTGAAAAGAGCTTAACTATGGACTCGCTGCCTTTTTCTAGATTTAGTCTCCTTATCCCGAAAAAGTATAAAATATACTAAAGAGAACTCTCCCGACGAGATGAATCTCTTGAGGTGTACCTTTTTCCTCCTTAATATACAAGCCATAAAAGGGGTAAACTCATGCCAGTAAATGTTTTTCTAAACCAATTAATGAGTGTGAAAGAATAAGGTCACTTGACGATCTTTTCATATTTAGGGAGTCTAAAAAGAACTTAACTATGGACTATGTAGGGTATGTTCTTCTAGACCAATTTAACGAGTGTGAAGGAACAAGGTCACTCGAAAAACTTTTCATGTTTAGGGAGTCTGAAAAGAGATTAACTATGGACTCCGTGGGGGTTCCTTTTTCATAAATTTAGTCCCCCGGGCCCGAAAAAGGGTTAAACTTATACCTGAGAATACTCTTCTAGTGAACTGAAGTTCCTAGAGTATACCTTTATTCGTACAATTTGTTGGATCATGTTGTCATTGATGCCAATGGTTTGATTGATTGATGTAATTGATTGATGTCAAGTGATTGATTGATGTCAAAGGATTGATTGATTGATGATTGATGTAATATAA
>JZKD02S0133523.1:1069704-1084512 GCA_000966675.3 Picea glauca
TACAATGAAAGGTGAAAATATGAGTGAAAGAACTCAAAGCTTCTCCACTCTAGTGAGAGATGGAAAGCTTATGAAATGGTGTTGATAATGTCTATTGCTAAAGAGTGAGTCTCTAACAATCCCAACAGCATAACATTCCAATGAATTCCTTCAAGAAATGATGGTCATTCATGGCTTTTTATAGCCAAGCATTGAGCTATTATGCACCCCCTTTTGAATGTGAAAAGGGGATCTTTAGGGCACAATTAGGTCTTTGACCAGCCTCCCCACGCAGATTGAGCTCGAATTTGATGTCAAATCGACTTGGGAGCCGATCCATTAGTGGTTGGGAGGCCGACCAGCTTTATAAATGCGCCGTTTGGCAGGCGCGCGGGTTTTTTACCCCACATCCGCCCCTATGCGCCTGTTGTACGAAGACGTTGCGTGCATGCGCATGTTCTCGGTGGGTGCAACGCGCCTTTTAATTTTTTAGCCATTTTTGTATAGTTTTGGCCCTTCTTCTATGCTGTGGAATTAATCCTTGTGCCATGAATGACTGTTTTTCTGTGCTGATGATGCGGAGTTCTTGTCGCCCTATGCGGACGAAATTTCAGTGATAACAAGGCCTATGAGCAATTCTCTGAGTGAGATGATTGTTGGGAATTGATTTCTTGAAGGTGTTAAACTATAGCTACAGTGCTCTAAGACTTCCTTTCTGACCTGTTGTTGAAGACCGGAAAGTAAGTGGGGCAGCCGAAGGATTGTTGAGAAGAGAAGGGGCACACTTCCTAGGTGGGACAGGCATGTGGGGAATAAGGGATTGTATGTTGTTAGTTGAGTGAGAACATGAGACAGAGTCTTTCCTGTTGTCCATGAGCCTTTAGCCTGGTTAGGAATCCCTTTACTGAGGCGGAGTTTAGTCCCAGCTCGGGGGTGACTCATCGTTGAGAGTGATGAACAATGTGGTCTAAGGCTAGGAGGTTCGTGGAAGTTCTACATGTAGTTGGTGACATTCTTTCCAAGATAAGTGCCAATTGTGTGATACATTTACATGCTACATTGTTATTTATGTGTTTATTTTTATGTGTTATCATATATGCAGTTTTAACTGTGTTTATTTTTATGGGTATTTCCTGTATATGCTACATGTATATGTTACTATTATTTCAGTGTGAATCTGTGTACTTATAGATGTATTTGTATGTTTACGTTTTGTATATAATGCTTCCGCAAGAGTTCTGTGTGTATAATTTAATTACATGCAGTTCAAAAAATTTATGTGGCATAGCTCAGTTGGATGCTAGGTATGTTATAATATGTTCCACAAAGAGAGAACAATAAGATTTCTCTGGTGTAGCATGGACCGACATGGATGGTCAGGGACGTTACACCGAAACCTATCGAGGGTATCAAAAGAACTTTTTCTGGAAGACAACTGAGGACCTCAAATGGATTCGAGACCTACGAAGCTCCGTGGAAAATAAAATCAAAAGAATCCCAAGAAAATTCCTCTATATGTGTTCCCTACTACACTTGGTCCGACTTTGGAGGGGTTATCTCTGCTACCTTTCCGCATGCAACCTCGTGTTTATCCGTTGTGTTAGAGGGGGGTCATAGATAAATTGCATGTTTACTAGACTTTTGACACTCCCTAGCATAGACTCATATGTTTTTTTATAGCCTTGAAGAGTTTCCTCTCCAACCTAAATCAAGGATCTAGCCTAGTCTAGTAGATGGATCCTACAAACATAAAGTCTAATAAATTTTAATTAAGCATTAATTTTAAGTGGTTTTTCTTAAGTCAAAGGAATGAAAATGAAACTAGTGGTGTTTGAAAAGAGATGAAAGAGAAGAACAAATGTTGGAAACAAAATACTTCTTTTTCAAAATATTTGCAAATTGAAAACTCTTTAACCAACTTTTCTAACTAAATTTCTTTTCGAGATGTTTTTTTAAAAGAAAAACCTAAAAATAAATTTCGCTCGACTACGAGCTACTTAAAGTCCTAAGTATTCAATAAATAACTTGAGAAAGCACTCTTCTTCCTGATAAGAAAAGACAACTAACCTAACTGCTTAACCAAACAAGAAGATAAAATATTTATTTTTTATTTTATGCTTCAAAATAAGAAACTTGAAAATGAATTCTTTTCTTTTCTTCTAAAGCAAGTAAAAGGGAAAAGTGCAGACAAGGAAAGACCAAAGAAATTGACTTCTAGTCTACTGTGGATTGCAGGGAGTCACTCAAAGAACCACAAACACTAAAACATAAAAGACTCATAGACTTATCAAAAAAACCCTTTCAACAAAAGCACAAGCAATCTTGAAAAATAAAGGAACTAACGTCAAACCTAGACTTAAATACTGTAACTATAGAGACCAATAATAAATCAAGAAACCCTTGAGAAGTCATACTTCAACCAGGGAAGAGGATGCTTGCCTCTTCTTAAGAAAAAGGCTTTTTGACACAAGCACACTATTGACACTTAAGCAACCTACGTATGTACACGAGCTCTCCAAAGGTAGGGCGCGTATGTATGCATACAGACCCATTGCAGTCTGCGTACACCTCTGTAACTTCTCTAAGAAAAGAAAACCAATAGTTAGGTTGGATAGGTAGGGAGTATTGGTATGGCAGACTAGAATCCCTTGAAGACTCAACAACTTACAGAGAAATCAAAGAGGTAATTAAACCAATTAAAACACCCAAAAACATCCCCTAAAAACCCTAGACGTTCCCCAGTATGGTTGCCAATTCTTCTATAGTGGGAAAACCCCCCTACGGAATACACTAGGATTCTAAAGTGCATGCAGAGCTAACCGTCTAAAGTCTCCTACTTTTAACAACCATCTCGACAATATCCCACATTCATGTATAAAATACAAAGTATAAGGATCCGATAGTCTTAACTTAAACCCCATGTCTGATGTCGATCCTTCTGCGCTCGGTCGTTTCTCGACTGCAAATCTCCTCCCAAGGCTAACCTGCATTCACCAAAAGACAAACAATAAACTACGAACATGCATATTATATATGAATTAGTGGGTTAGATGTCATAATAAAATGTAAATCAAACACAAAGATTGAACACATCATATGGTGGGATGAAAAAAGTACTTCTTTATATTAATCTCACAAAGTCACTTACAAAGGATATCGAAAACTGCTCCTTGAACCCGATCCTGGGGTCCTCTTCACCAAGCTCCAACTGCTTCCACATAACCTTCTTCTCTCACACTTCTCTCTAGAGAATGGGCATAGGCTTTTGAATGAGGAAAAAGAGACAAGAATAGGGAATTTTGGCTCAAAACTCACAATGTGGTTGCAAATTCTTGGGGCAAGGGGGGAAAGTGAAATGGGTAGAGTTTCACTGTAGCTATGTTTCTCCTTGGAATGAGACCCAAAAACCTCCTTTTATATGGTAAAAGGATGGTTATTCAGTTTGGTTACAGGCTATAGGCGATGGATTAGTTGGGAAACTACCCAATAGCCCGTAATCACAATGAATCCTTTGAAACCTTTTATTTTTTGCAACTTTTGTCGGTATACGTGGGTTGTAATGGTGCAACTAACATACACATGCAAGATATAGTGGTGCATGAAGCATGTTTACACGGGCAGTAGTGGTGCAGGGTGCGTACATCTTCAAAAATTGTGTTTTTAAGAAGAGCTATTCAGTGTTGGCTTGGCAAAAATAGTAAGTAAGATGGCCTGATGCCAGGTATGAATGTATGGTGCAATTTAGTGTTATAACATGAATAGTGAGTGAAAAATACATTAGTAGAATGAAGTTCTTGTTGATATAACACCTCTATCACAGGTGTTAAGCACAAGGTTTCACTAGGGAAATTGGAGTTGATATCCCCTCCTTCACTTGTTTTGGTGCTTGTTGGTTTCTATTGTAGAGGGGTTTTGGATTGAAGTCTCAAGTCCTTTGGGTGACAAAACTTATCTTCTATATTTTAGATTTGTAGTCCAAACCAAATATGTGGTCTCAACCTATTATTTTTCTATCTGGTCATTGATTGTAAAGTAGTAAACTTAGTGTCCATTCATATGATATCTCATGGGTGGCCACAAGTGGGAAGTTCTTGCAGTACCTGAGGAATATGAATAATAATTGTTTTAGCTCCCCTAGAGGGTTTCCATATTCACGATGGTACTTACACCTTGGGTGATTGTTGTGGGAGGTTACTGTAAATGTCTCTCACACCTTTGTTAGTTGATCTTGGGAATTAATCAACACATATCAATTTCTAGAAGGCCTTATTAATCAATTCTTCACCATATTGGGTTCATGACCTAATCAACACATGTTGAACTTCAAGGGAGTAATTTGTTTATTAGATGGCCCTAGGTTTTCTTTGTCTTTTCACTTTTGAATGATTTATTTAAAGTGGTAGACCAACCACTCTCTTAGAATAGAAGGACTTGAGTTCTTTCTCTAGAAAGTGTGGAGCTACCTCCTCAAAGGCATAGGATCAATAACATTGACTCTCCTATGAGGGAAGCCAATGGAAGAGGATAAAAAGAAATGAACAATCCTTCAAGGGAAGATATTAGTGAGGAATAACTCTTGGCTAATGGATTCTTAATATATTTGTAGGATTGTGTACCAATTCTTAGGAGGTTTCCATCTCCTCCTCCCAAGGATGATATTCGTCCTATATAGGTTGAGGATCTCACTAATTGTACTTGGTAAAACTTTAACCTACCTCTTAATGAGCCTCACAATCCTCTCCTTTTACACACTCAAACTTCCAATAGTCCAAGTCATAATGAAAATCCCTTTTACTAGTGGTTCGCAATAGATAATGTTGTTAGTACTTGGGATTAGGTAATCCTCATACCCCTATGTCATATACCTCTGGAATATATTTCAATCCTCCCATCTCTAGTATCCCTATTATAAGCACTTTCCAACCTAATTCTAGAGTATGAAGTGGATGTCTAGGACCTTCCATGATGACCCCTAATAGTGGTATGGGAACAAAACCCTCCACATCATATGGTGGTGGTGCCTTTTCCTTTAGTATTCCATCAATTGGGATTCTGAATTTCATGAATAGTACACCATTTATCTTCCCTATATTTAAAATGTTGGATAGGATTTCATCTATCACATTCCCTTCCTTTATGTTTGGAGATGGGCATATATGCACATCCATTCTATCATTAGGAAGATGGGCATATATGCACATCCATTCTATCATTAGGAAGAAGATATTTTTTTTACTTCCATCTTGATAATTGGAAGTAATATCTTCATGGGAAAGAGAAACACAATAAGTGGATGAATTCATCCATTTTTCCATATCCCAACCAACTTCCCTCAAAACAATGTATTATAAGAAAACACTCATTTTGCGTCTAGTACAGGTTATATGCTAGAAAACGCTTTTGTGACTACAAACCAAGGGACCCCTTCCCAATGGGATTATTTTATTTTTCCTTTCTTCGAAAATGTTTCCACCCCCTTCATGGCCATATTGAATATTCTTGTATTGAATGTGGGCCTACTTGTTTGGATATTGTCCACTATGAATGTCCCAAATGCATCTAAGTATTATCAAATAATCACATTAAGTCAAGTGAATTGATTTAATCTTGACCCTTTTCCTTCTTCACTAGTGAAATCCATTCCTTCTCCTTGAAAGTCTATCTCCTACTGACCAGAAGTATAAAAGGAATAAAAAGAGGAAGAATAAGAAGAAGCAAACACAAAGGGAAAAGTCACCAACTAATACAACTCATGTTGGGGATAAGAAACCAACCACTGCAAGTCATTTTGGAGATGTGAAACAAGACATAAAAATTCATGCTCGAGGAAAGAAACTAGCTAATGCAATTCATGTTGGGGTCATTAATATTGATGATAAATTTAGATGAATAGGACACAAACCCAAGTTCCCTTGTAAGCTCTACAAGGGAGATCACCTTACACATATATGCCTATGATGTGGATTATATTGAGAATGACATGAAGACAAAGATATAAAAAGGAAAACACAAAGACATTGCAAGAAACACAGTAATACAACTAAACTCATATTCTATTAATGACTATCTAGAATACAAGATATTGTAAAATGCAAAGCAAACAAGTTAGATAGAATGATGGTAGATTATCTCTTAAGAGAGAGATGTGTTGGTTATGCTCATTCATAAGAAGATGATTTAAAAGAGGTGAAAAAAATATTTTAACATAAATCATCAATAAAAAAACACTAAACATCCAAAACCCTAACCCTAGAAGATGAAACACCAAAAGGTTTGTGGGGGCCGATGTGGTTAGTTGATACGTCAAATTCCAGGGGGTGAAATGTTTGCATACGATATCCATTTGGGGTTATGAATATCCCATTGGAAAGGTATATTTAAGAAGTACACATTTCGTTTAGCCTAGAATCTACCTTTGACTACATTTTAGTCTCTATTGCGCCCCAAAAACACAGTTTAAGACCTCAAAATGACCCCAGAAGTTTGGGATCCAAAGAATTGTAGAAAAGATGCCAAGATGTGGAACCATTATAAATTAGTGGAAAAGGTGGGTGGCCACCAATATCCACTTGGATTATTCCTCCCTCCTTAGGAATACATTTTTCCCATTGTGTCAAGTTCCTCTATGAGATGGGGAAACTTCTATTGAATCTAACTCTTGGTGAGCCACTTGCCTTGGTGAAGAAGTTGCCCTTCTTTGATGAACCAATAGAGATAGATGTTATACTAGTGGATTAACTTCATCTTGGTGTCCATGATCCGATAAAATGTATCATATTCAATGCAGTCAAGATCGATTTATGTAGGGGCCAAGTGCTCAGCTGCGTCTGAAGTGTCTAGGAGAAGTGGAAAATATGGTCGAAGCACTTCCACATTAATTACAAGGTGCAAGATAAGGAAATGAGGAATACTTATTCAAAATAATTTTCACCCACATCCTTGGCGATTGTGTAAGGTCCATATCAAAGTGGGAAATGCTTCTGACGGGGTCCTATGAGGTGATATTTGTACAATTTCAACCATACCTTATATCCCACCTAAAATGTGTGTGGTACCCAATGTTGATCATGGCCCTACTTGTACTTGGTGTTGCATTTTTGGAAAATATCATGAACTTGTTGTAGGATGTGATGGATTTGTTCAACAAATTTGGCTTCTCGATCAATCTCAGTCTGAGAATGGGAGGACTCTTCTTATGTAGTTGCAATGGATAGAGCTACATCAATGGGGGCCAATGGATGGAACCCAAAGAACACCTAAAAATGGTTGTAGGTCATGGCCAATAGAGCTATGGAGGGATAGTTTGTATATATTTTGAACATAAGGAAGGCTCTCATCCCATGTGAGTGGATTTTTGGAATTGTACATCCTTAACATATGAACAATCATCTTGTTGACTACCTCCTTCTTTACATCAGTGAGTGGGTGGAAGGAGGTTAATTTGTCCAACTTGGTGTCCATCATTGACCATAGGATGGACCGTAAATTACTTAGGAACCTACTTTATATATTTGACATAATGATCTATGGGAGACCAAAATGATCCCAAACACATT
The DNA here is from genome assembly GCA_000966675.3 of Picea glauca. Taxonomy (NCBI): domain Eukaryota; kingdom Viridiplantae; phylum Streptophyta; class Pinopsida; order Pinales; family Pinaceae; genus Picea; species Picea glauca. The sequence goes on from JZKD02S0133523.1 coordinate 1,077,240, forward strand.
CAAAGAAGATCCTAGTAGTGGCCTCGGCTGTGATACTCTTCTTTCAGGTTGCCAAAACTACCATCTTAGAGAATCAATCAATTACCATGAAGACACAGTCATTAATATTCTTATTTGAAGGTAGACCAGACATGTAATCTATGGAGATGGATGCCCAAGGCCTGTAAGTAGTACGCATAGGGGTGTATATCCCTTGTTTCTTGATGGAGAGTTTGGAAATGGAATAGGTAGTGTAGGATCTAATATACTTGTGGACATCTTGTTAAATCCTTGACCAATAAAAATCCTTTTGCAATACTACCACTATTGGTTCCATGCCAAATTGTTCTACCATCTGATCGTAATGAGCTTCCAAAATGAACTTTGCACACTCGCTTGAAGGAACACAAATATTATTAAACTGACATAGTAGTCCATCCTGGAGATGAAAGTATGGAACTAATTTTCTTATGCTCAATATCCAATAGATATTAACAAATTCAAAGTCACTTTTGTATAATTGTGGCCACCTGGAGGTCTCATGCCCACATGAGTTAATAATTGTGGTTAGTGCCACAACTGGGGGTTGAATGAGGTAGTATGCAATATGTTTGGTGTTTTCCTTCTTGTTATTGATGTTCAAGTGGAATTGTTGCAGGTACATGGACCACTTTTGATGGAATTCATTCTGTAACTTTCCTTGTGTCTACATGAATTGTAGAGGCTTGAGATCAATGTGGATGATCATTTCCTTTCCCAGAATGTAATTCTTACACTGTTTACCTGACTATATGATGGATTACATATATTTTTCATAGGTGAAGTATCTATGAACAACATCATATAGTGTTTCACTGTGATAGGACATCAAATGCTCATGCTAAGTGAGGACTACACTGATTGCATAATCTAAAGCATCTTCCTCAATCTAAAATGGTTTTTTCAAGTATTGAATAATAAGGACTAGTGCTTAGAAGAGGAAACATTTAAAATCCTTGAATTCTTTATGTTGTAATATGGGCCAATAAAAAATGGCCTTGTCTCCACCCTTGGTCACCTAACTTAGGGCCCAAGCAATATGAGAGAACCCCCAACATAAACCTACAATACAAGCTTGCGAGGCCCAAGAATCTGTGGAGCTCGGTCAGTGTCTTGAAGGCCATGAAATTATGGATAACTTGGATATTGACTGGTGTTAGCACTCTGTAATTTGCCCAAGGTTGTGATGGGAGTCACAGAGGCAACACAAAAACCGCTTTGAGTCAGTGATCTATCCCTCCAAGACTCAGAGAGGGATCTCTCTATCAGATTTATCTTTGTTTGAGATTTTATCTTAGGCTACCTATGTAGAACAAGATTTGTTTTAAAGTTCTTGGTTGAGACAACAAAGGGTCATTGGGAAAAATGGAGTCAAAAATAAAAGACAACATATGAATGGATAACTAAGACAAAATATGACCAGGCAGGATAATCATGCTAGTGGATCCTTTGAGCTTATAAAATGGGAAAATAAGGATAGATTGAAATTCATTTCAAATGTAGAGCAGAGTATATCTGAATTCTTCATTTCAAACTCAGAGGAAAACATAGATATTGTCTCGAGCCAACATAGGGTGTTAAGGACAAATCCTGCACATTATCTTCTCATAAACAATACAAAAAGAAAGAAGCATGTAAAATAGGAAAATGACAAATTACATCAGAGAAAACTTCACCACTTAAACACAACACAGGAATCTGGAAATATAGTGCCTCTGTATTCATTCATAAAAGTCAGTTACAGTTTTAGAAACATTTCTACAATGGATGGGAACATTCCCATGCTGCCCTTCACTGTCCAGTATCCTCCTGCTTTCTTTAAAATCATAGGATTTATAGCCTTTACATAACAGTTCAAGATCCTATGAAAATGGATCTGAAATACTCAAAATAGAATAAAATTGAAAGTAGCATAATTCAAAATCTAGTCCTGCTTTAAGGGTCAAAGTCTTATTAACTAAATCTTCCACAATAGCGAGAGCTTAAGCCATATCTGATATCTTCAATAATTTTCAAAAAGATGGCAAGGCACTTTGAAATCCTGCTTTGACAAATGGACAATCTTTACCAAGAATTTTAAAAGACACTTAACCTTCTTGCCTTAATACCAGCCTCAAAAACTTGAAAAGGGTGATGATCTATATCCATTTAATCTTTATCTTTCATTTGGAACCCCTTTCATAGGATCTGGACACCAAAAACTTGGATCTGGGAAAAAATATGAACATTATGTCATTCCTTGTGCTTTTGGTGGCTTGTAGGTGTAAAATAGAATAGGGTTAGTTGTCGAAAGCATAGTGTTTGGCTGCTAACAATGCCTTGAGGAAAACGAATAAGCTGCCGGAAATTATGAGTTTTCCACAACTATTCAAAACTGCAAAAATGGATTTTCTTTGATCCACCTACTCCTTAGGGTCTTCATTTAGGTTATCAGTAATTTCAACTAGAGTTCTTAAATCAGAATGTGCTCTTGGCTAAGGATTTTTTATCCTTAGTTTGATCCTTAAACCTCTAATCATTTTAAGCAATTTACGATTATCCTTGAGAAATTTGTTATTCCTCTTCTGTTCCTTTACGTTCATTTTAGCTAACCTTTCAAAACAATATCTTACCTCATATGAGGTTTTTCTTATAGTCTAGTTTGGGGATTTGATGACCCTCTCAAGCAACTTCATCTCTAATATCTCTTCTTGGATTTTTTCAATCTTTGATGGTGTGTTGACCTTGCTGTGTCTACTTGTTGATGTTCTAGGAATCTCCAAGTCTGGAAACTCTGGTGAAAAGGGTTCTTCTTCAAGAGAAAATTGCTCAAGAATATCTCTTTACACTGGCTCTAAATCCTCCTCTGAATCTGTATAAGGCAGATTCAAAACTTTTTTACCAGAGGCATTTGTTTTCCCTTCTGTATATTGGCTAAAAACAAGCATCGTTTTGGTTTTCTTGGACTTGGAAGAAGAAGTTGGCCCCTTTGTAATTAATGGGGAAATGGCTCTTATTTTCCTTTTACTACTCTATGGCATCGAAGACTTAGTAGATCAAGTCTTCTTCTTGTCCTTGGGTTGGGGTTCTCATTCAAATTCACCCCATAAAAGAAGATAGTCCCAACTCTTATCCCTCTTATGTAATTCTTGAAACACTATGAGTTTGATAAGACTGTGATGGGAAAGTCTACCCTGCACCTTGATAGGTATGGCCTAGACCTGGTGTGTCATCTTTGTCGATATTTTGTGAAGGTAGAAGGGCAGATTCAAAGGACATCTACATGTGAAATGGTTCATGATCTTGAAGTGGTATAACATTACTCTACTATATCTTCCTTCACATGTTATGTATACCTGGATGGCTTTGAGAAATTGTTGCCACTATTCTTCCAAGTAGGATCTATGGAGGTCCTTTTTCAAAGTAATACATTTGTGTTCAAGTGTGAGAAAAGACTTGAACTCAATGTATTTGGTAGTGGTTGACTTGAACCATCTTTCACTAGTCCTAGGCATCTCTGTTGCTGCTGCAACAATTGCTTCATCCAGCTGTACCTCAATTGTTCCAATTTTGGCTTTGGCTCCATCAAAGGTTAATGCAAATTCTTCAGCCACACCTTGATGAAATCCTTGGAGTTTTTCATAGAACCTGTAGCAACCAACATCTTTGAACATCTGGAAAATCTCAGGGTGAGATTCCAGATAAGTTATGTCATTGAGCTCCTTCCTGAGCAAAGTTCCTCCCTTCTTCATCTGTAGTAACAGTTGTCAATACCTGCAATACAATAAAATCAGGCGTGGGGAGATATAGTGGCACTGATAGGGGATGAATTGAAGTTTGGGCAGAGGAAAATGCATGATATGGGGGAAAATATTTGAACAAAAACCCTTCATAAAGAATGAAACTCAAATCATAGTGATGATTGTATCATTCGACTAGGACAGAAAAACCACGTGATAGATCGGGTAAAGACGAATGATGTGGATTTATGGTGACCGGATCTACTAGATTAGGGTTAAATAGATCTCACTAAATAATCATATCAGACAAACAGTTACTTTCCCATATCGTATAATGATCCAATTTCAATTACTTTCGGCAGCACTTGAGATGATGATGTTGTGTACTGATGGCGGTTTGAGAGTCTGATGGGAAAATATGACCATTAACCGACTCTATTCTTTTGAAAGCTTAAAACACCTCACACATACCGTTTTAGCTACCGAAAGAGATAACTTTTGGTAGCTTAGAATACTTTGAAAAAATCGCCCTTAGCTGTCGAAAGTGAAATTTTAGAGTTTCTCTAATAAAAGTATAGCCTCATCATTTTTTGAAAAGGTAGGTCTAAAGCTCATCTTAAAGACATTTAACTCAAAACATCTTTCATCTAGTGATTCATCTTAGTACCTAAATGACCATAACTTGGGAAATTTTATTTCAATAGACAACAAGACCAACAAGCCAGGAACTTCATCATGATACCCACGAATCATATCTGAATGATCAGGTCTCCTATCATTATAGAATACTAACATAGGCTCCAATTCGGGATGGAATCTCTTGAGGTGGTGTCAATAATCCTAGCTCTCCGGATTCGTAAATCAGTGCCTTGTCCATTAGGTTGATCCCACAATCGTATTTTGCACTTGTACCTTTTTTATCTTGCAACTGAAAACCAAATCATAATGAACATTGATGAAAAAGAGATTCTCAGAATATTGAGCTTATTCACAGTCTCCTACCTACCCTATGCTACTGATAATTTGTCATTCTAAATGATACAATAATTCCAATGCAGCCAATCAAGCAACTGTTGAGACCAGAGGGCTGCTTGACTACTTATTAGCACAATAAAAAAGGCAAATTGACATTTTGTCCATAGATTCAAAACTGCAAAGTGTAATGGCCACTGGTGAAAACATGATTGATCTTTACAATAGAGACCTCGACAATCTTGAAGAACACAAGTATTGCCAGAGTAGATTGAGCCTCTATAGTGAAACATTTCTCCATGTAGGTGACTATATGATCAAGGTAGAAATGACTTTTTCCTTGATTTTTAGATTCATCCAAGTGAGTAACATGCTCTGGCACTGTATCTATGTTATTTGCATCCTCATGCACTTCCTAACATGGCTGCAAATTTTCTGATGGGTCTTGAAATGATACCTATGTTGAAAAAGACAGAGAAGCTGCTTACCTGATCATGTCGATATCATAGCATATTTGTATCCCATGGCTGGATGATGGAATATGACTTTGACAACCCAAGTCATCCAACACATGAGATATTGGATCCTGTAGAAATTGAAATGACTGTTGGATTGGTTCCACCGAGACTTCTTGATTTTCTGTGTGTTTATCCTTTAGCATATACTCAAGATTCTTTTTCAAAAACTGAAATGAATTAAAGCATAATGGTACAAAGTTATTTTGGTCTAACTCATAATTTGTCTCAGGCTTTAATCTTTCATCTGGAATTTGAAAATCAAAGTAGGTCAAGGGATGCAATTCTGGGTTTAGAACAACCTCCATATCAACAATGGAATCTTCAACTGATTGATTAGAGAATTTTTTGTCTTCACTATTTACAACTGGCCTAGAGTTTCTTTTCAGAAATTGAAAAGATGAGAAACATAAGGGCAAAGTGTTTCCACTTACTCTGAGATTTTCTACATTTTCCTCATCACTGTCATGATTGTTGGGAAGAGGCCGATTGTCATATCTGAGATGTAACTAATCTTCTTCCTGCCAACGACATACTATTGGTTGCTTTGAACAGTCAACATCTATTTCAGCCTCATGATCATCATCATATTGATCACACTTGTGTATATTATCCCAGTAAGAAAAGTCATCAAACATGCACATCATATCAGCTGATGGATCTTCAACAAGATGAGTTGGAACTTCATCTTTGAATATGTTATGAATTGGATACATGAAAGAATCATTATCCAAACCATGGTACCAAGGGTGAGCTACAAAATGTTTGGGAACATTGACCTTTTGTTTCTCTGAAATCAATGGAACATGATGCCTTTGAACATCAATTTCCCCTCTGTTACTAATTTTCTGTATCATCTCTTTTACAGTGTTGGCTAGGATGTCTAGCTTCACTTTTGAAGGTGTCACCCGCTTCTTTTCATTTTTGGCCTTTTCCTCTGCTCTTAGCTTGGATATTTTGTGCATCAAATTGGCTTCTACATCAACTACCATCTTTTGCATTTCTTCAAGGGTTGCAACGTTCCTTTATCTTAATTGGAATGTCATTTCTATATCAAAGGCTTCTGGGTAATGCAATTGAGCTAAACTAGGAGGTGGCCTTACATCCACAGGTATTGAATGATACACCTCATTGAACCTGGTTGAGAACTGTTGTACTGTCTCTCCAGGTTTTCTTTTCAAGTGGTCATATTCTTCTAGGATGAGAAATACATTTCTCATGATCACCCACCTATCTAAGAAAATTTGCATGAACTGATGAAAATTTCTGATGCTTGCAGCTAGGAGGTTTTTAAACCAATTTTTAACTTTACCTTACAAAAACAAGGCAAACATCCTGATATAGACATTGTCATATTCAACCTCATAAATTTCAAGAAAATCTTCAAACCTCTGGACGTGTTTTTCAGCAGTAATATTGGCATTCTCTTCATCAAACCTAGGCAAATTATTGGTGTAATTTGCAGGGAGGTCATGGAGGATAGGAGGCAAATCTAGGGGCTTGTACCTTTATGGGATTTTGGCAAGTACAGGAGGTGAAGAAAGAGGCTTACGACCATCCGGATGTTTATCAAGAGTAGGAGATAAAGCAGGAGGCTTATGTCTCACTAGGATTTCTATAGGTGCATCTGGGATGTGCACAAGTGTATGAGTATGTACATAATTTACAATTTGGGGTTTAGTCTCTTGAGGCTCTTCAGGTTAAAAATGATCATCCTGAATTTTAACAATATACTCTGGACCAAGATCATGATAAGAGAGAAAGGAATTGCAGATGAAACCAATAATATCATGAAAACAATTTGAGCTTGAGTACCTGGTCTTTCTTGGCTACTTGGTCATGCTTCGGGTTCTTCCTCCAGTGGAGTCTTTGAGTTGGCACTGTTTGGAGCTGATTTGGAGTCACCAGGTGAATGTGTTGATTAAGGTTGGTTTTCATTGATGTCAACCCTTGAAGAAAGACCCGTAGCACAAAGGTTTGGGTAATGGAACCAATAATGTTTGATGTAAATATGACTCATTATTGTTTTTTCATGGTTGATAAGAAGTA
>JZKD02S0133523.1:1138051-1179918 GCA_000966675.3 Picea glauca
GTGGAGTCGCCAGATAGTTTCCTTGAAACTACCAAAGGAATAAGGGAAAGGCTTAGTGGAGTCGCCAGGTAAGCAGAGCTTACCAAGGATGTGTCGTTGAGGAATGTAGACTCAGGGTTCCCCGGCAACGGCGCCAAAATGTTATCGCACGGTTTGTAGGAAAGGGCCAAGGGCTTTGAAACCTTCTCATACTACTAAAGCTAAGAAAAGGAAAACCCTTTCTTCTATCTTTACATTACCTAGGAAGAGAACTAGGTCAGCAAGGTATACTGCAACAGAAGTTACATCCCCTACTGTAACAACTAGTACGTTGACTTCATCTCCTGTTGAACCAGACGCACCTCAAAACACCCATGTTGTTACGACAGAGTGTCCTGATTTTGTTGATGCTCATACCCTGCCTGATTTCAACATCAATAATAGAAACATAAGTGAGCCACAAACTGAACCTATGGAGATACGTATACCAGGTTTTACCTTGTGCAAGGAACTTCAAGAAACCATTTTGTCAATTCAGGTCGAATGTAAACAAATTGCAACATAATCATTGGCTCCGCTTGATGATTTTGTGCATCACTCATCGAGTGCCGAAGTACAGATTATACAAGACCCCAACATTCCATATTTTCCTCCTTGTCTGGTTTTTGAAGAACGCCCTCCTTCTCCTAAATCAAAGAAAAGGAAAACCCTTGTTTTTGTCTCTACATTACCTAGGAGGAGAACTAGGTCAATGAGGTCTACTGAAGAAGCAATTGGATGGAAGAATATGGAATAGGAAATACCCATTCTTCACCCATTATCCTCTGTTGATAAAAAAGTGATTGTTACACAAGAACCATTCCCTTCCAACAACATGACTGTGACACAAGAACCAACCTCTTCCAAAAACTTAGTTGTTACACAAGAACCATCTACCCAAGAAGAGACTATCCCACAAGAACCAGTCATGCCAGAACTAGCTATTACACAAGAGCCAGCTGCCCAAGAAGAGACTTTTCCATAAGAACTAGTTATCATGAGTGTATCTGCCACACAAGAACCAGTTACACAAAATAGTGAGGATGTGCCACTTAGTCAGTTGTTTTCTCAAATTGAGAAGAATATAAAGGATACAGAAAATTCCAAGATTTCTGAACTAATGAAGGAAAATGAATTCCTCAAAGCAGAGTTGGCTTCCCTAAAGAAGGAATTGCAGGTTTCTAGATAGAGAAACCTAGACTAGTTAAATTTGGATATATTAGCACTGACAACAACTGTTATGAATCAAAAGAGAGAGCACATGTGCTATGAATGTGGTAATATTTATTTTCAGGAAGGGTATAAAATAGTGAAAGTACCAGTCACTGGTCATGATGAAGAACCGACCAAATTCTCAGTCAAGAAGGAATAAGTATTACATGTATGAGAATGTGTAGGCATCAGTGGATGGGACTCATGTTTCATTTTCCAAAGTTTTTGGATGCCTCATTTAGAGTATAAATAGGGTCAAATGTCTCGAAAGATGTTATTTGGAGATGGTAAGGAGTAGTGCATTCAGACTTGTAGATTAAGAATCTCATGATAGTTTTGTCTTAGCAATTTACACTGGAGGAGTCACTTCCCTTACTTAGATTCAGAGTAAGGATTGAATGTGGATTGCATGAGGACATGCAATGTCTTTAGTTGGGGGGCATGTTAGGACCCATAAATGTCTCTTTTTCACTATACCTTTTTCTCATTCAACCTTATCATTTCTATGCTAAAATGCCTAATATACTGTTTGCTAAGACCTTTTTCCCAAGGTACGGATCATTGATCTTACTTTTGTATTCTTATTTACTTAACATGTTTGATTGGTAGTGTTTCTCATATTTTACCCATGAATGCTCAAATAATGATCAAAATGTGTAGATTAAAGAAAAACAACCAAGTCTTGAAGAAAGATTGTTGTTGTTATACTGGCTGTTACAGTTGTGCGCCCATTCTACATGATGTTACACGACTACAAAAATCACGCACCATTTTTGGAAGTTGTTACACCTGCTGCAACAGACTCCCACCAATTCTGGAAGCTGGTATATCATTCAAATCCATATCCTAAAGACAAATCCTCAAGGCTATTACACGTTTTGGCTCATGCTGGTGATCAAGATTATTTCCAGAGTTTGTGAAGATGACATATATTTTATAACATACGAATAGCTTCAGAATCTCTGATTCTCAAGGCTGTTCTGAGTCCGTTTCAACTAAATATATTTGTCTTTAAATAACAAAGCTTTTTTAATCATCAGGGGTGGAAATTATTAACTGTTCAACAGAGAGTAAAGTGAAGCATTTTTGTATTTGAACATTTTGGCGATTTAATAAAGAAAGTGATTTGAGTTTGTCCAACCTACTGTAGTATTTTCGAGTGGATTCAGTGAGAAGGAAAGGGCCCACCTTCCTCACTGACTCCCCTCTGTTTTGATTTTTAGATTAACTGCTTTTATTTGGATGATTTATTTGTTTATAATTTCTAGAATACATTTGATGTTACAGTTCAGTCCCTTTCTGTTAAATGCGCATCAGTGTGTCTCATGAGAGTTAGAGTCAATTGTTGAATACTGCTGGAGAACTGCTTTCCCTTTTCTACATTAGATTAAATCTCCATTTTCAAGGAAAAGAAAATAAAAGTGTGAATTCCCTTTCTCCAATTAAGTAGACTTAATTTCAACAAATAGAACAGAACTTCCTTCTGCAAGAGCAAAATAGAAAATTAGAATAGATTAGATAATCCAAGATTCTTATACACTCATCAAATTAGATTTCAATTATGCAAGTGTGATTTCAATTCTGTAGAGCTCTAGCTGTGTCAGCAACTTGTGTTAGTGTTCAACTTTTCAACTCTATTTCTTTTAGTGATAATTTTCCTTACTGCAATTGATTAGTGTTTGCTTTCATAATCTAGCATAGATTGTGCACAATTATCTTGCAATAACAAAACTTCCCTGGGTTTGACAATTCATATTGAACACTTTAATTATCTATTTATTTAGACAATTAAAGTGCCCAATAGTGAGGATCTTTGTCTAATGTGGTTGTTCGGAATTATCTCTTGGATTTGGAATTTATTTTCTTCATTCTCCATAATAGAGCACTTATGCATAGGGTTGTTCTGTAGAGGAACACTAGGTGTCAAATCAATTGGGTGCTTTACCTAGTAGTGCAAATATGTCTTTGTCCTCTTATAATATCTTGTCCACCTAATTTTGTTGCATATAGAAACATCATGTAGAAATTTGGTGGTTGTAATTACCTTTTGTTCGCCTTCTAACCAGACCATAAAGAGGACAAATATCTTGGTCTAAGAGACCACCATTTTTCACTACTTTTCATAGATCAAAGAGACTGTAGTAATTGGGACAACCTATGGTACCCTGTAGATTTGACCTCCCAAAGTAATAATGACACTATGGGGTATAGATTCATAAAAAACATGACGCTTCCACATATATGGTTGTTCTAAAAGAACATCGCAAACTTCAATGGGGGGGAAATCACACAATACATTGTCTTTGAATGGTTTTATGTCATAGTGAAAGGGGCATTTTTGGTTGACATGGATGTCTCATCTTTGATTGATCCAACCGATGGTGTATGGATGAGGGTGTGGAGTTGTTGTTAGGTTCAACCTCTTGGAGACACATACTTATATTAGGTTCTTCTTGCTTCTATTATCAAAAATGAAATGGAGTGGGGTCCCCTTCACCCACATCTGGGAGTGGAAGAGGAGCTCCCATTCTTCAGGTTCCCCTGGTTCCTCTGGCTATTGTTGACATTCATGGTAGCATCAAATGGGTACTTCCACATTGGAATGTATCTAGAATGTGGAATTCATTTAAATCCTTCTATCTTTGAGTTTACTTTAGTTAAAAGGATTTAATTAAAGTAAAAGTTTTTAATTAGTAAATTGAGTTACTTAAGGAACATGCTAAAATTACTTAGCATATAATATTAACATGCAATCTTCATATGCAATATAAATCTCTAGTGATATCAGAAATATAATATAACTCATGATTATAAATGAAATGCTAGGAAAAAGGAGAAGACACTTTGAGAGGAAGTCATTCTTGATAAGACAAATCAAGAGAACCGTGGTGAGAGACAAAGGTGAGGATATTTGGTGAGATTCCAAGATCAATAGACTCTTAGTTAGATACCAAGAGAAAGTGAACTTTGGTGAGATGTTGATCTAGACCCTCTCCCTCACTTGTGGTCTTCTCGACCTTCTTGTCAAGGATCATACTAGTCGAGAGATGAAATTAGCTCATAGGGTCCCTCCAAGCCCAAAATATAATGCACATGTCCTTAAACCTTCTTCCCGAGTGTAATTTTTTCTTTTTAGGATTCCCCAAGTTCCTACAAATCCTCCTCAGAGACCGAAGGAAAAAACCATGGGCCAAAGCATCTTCCTTCAAAAATTTTGGGACTTCGAGACCTTTTTATCCCTCTATATCTCCCAATAAAAATTTCCCAAACTGCCAAACATTAAGAAGATAGGTCGAAGGTCCAAAATGAACTTCAATATCGATGGCCTAGATTATATCTTTGGGCTTCAGCGAATTTCTTCACAATGCCCTTTTTCCACAACTTTCTCGTATTGCCAAAAAGTTCTTTCACTGAGTCTCAGATCGACGGTCCACAAGCTTTGATCAAATGGATGATCCACAATCCCTTTGGGATTCGGTGATTTCCGTTGATATTCAAACAACACAACACCTTATATATCCTAATGCTGAAACACAAAATAAGTTATCCTACCTCCACATGTCCTCTGTTTGATCAACAACTAGGATGTTCTCTGAGACTTCAGAAATTTCCTTCTTGTCTACATTATGATGCAAATTTGCCTAAGTGTCAAGTGTCCAGACTATGAGATCCTGTGCCATGCTTCCTCTCCAATGGGTGGATGGGATTAACTCTAGGGATTCAAGCCTTTGTGAGTCTAAAAAACACTACTCTATTTTCCCCTCAAGTGTCGGACCTCCGAATCTGTTGCCACGTACCCTCTTGTGATCAACGGTCCACATCTACTCCAAACTTTGGGACTCTAGAGAGACAAACCTTCTCTTCCCATTATTCTCCCAAAGTATCTATCCTCCAAATTGTCTGATCTGACAACACATGTCCTTTACGATGGACAGCCCAAATGAACTCCTGCCTTTGGGAATTTGGAGTTCTCCACTCCTACTTCCGCTGAAACACTAATCCACTAAAGTACACAATATTCTGACGTGTGTCCCCTCTTTTTGAACAACCAATATTAACTGCATCCTTCATGACTTCAGGGTTCCTGACTTATCCACATGCCAAATTCTCTTAACATGCAAAGTTTGAAGGATTTCACCAATAAACCCATGTGAAAATCATTTTGATCTGACAAATGTCCACGCTGCTAAAACCTCCCAAATGGATTTTGACTGTAGATATTGATCCTCGATAAATCATCTTTTTTAAACTTGATGTACGATTTCTACGAACGAGCAAAGTCTTAAATACTTACATGGTTAAACCCCATGCTACTTCTCCAAATATAAGGTTAACAAAAGAACCTGGATCCTCCCAATCAATTCTCCACTGTTCAACTTTTAAACAATGAATTTTCCCCTCCTTGAATATTCTGACCACTATCCTTCCTGAGCTTGACTGCATGAGATTAATAGAATCTCCGACACCCTCCTGTTATCTCCTCTAATACTTTCAAGCTACGGAATTAGAAATTTTCTAAGTCCATCCTATGGAACTTTTATACTCTCTATCTCTTATGATATTTGTTCCTCCAAGTTTTATAGACCTCTGGCACACTCCTTATGTCCATGAAACTTTTGATGAATTTCAAACTTAGATATTTCTGAGAAACATTTGTACTTAGATATTTTTGAAGAAAATCTCCTCACACACTCTTTATGTTCATCTCCTCTAAAATTCTTCAATACTTAAAGAAAGTGTTGGCCCGATGCACTCCTTGCATGGGTGTTCTCCAATTTTTTCTCTCCTCTGCGAAACTATGCACTCTCTGCACTTCAACTAAAAAATTGTGCACTCCTTGCACTTCCACTGTAAATTCATGTTATCTCTCATGAGCTTTTGAGTCTGTCTCGACTTGGCATACACACTCCTTGCACGAACTGTGCACTCCTTGCACCAGGAATCTTATAAGAGAAAACAAATGAAATTTACAGAAACATCAAAGGTTTCCACACATAACCATGAAAAACATATTCATTCATAAAATATACATAAACATATAAAACAAAGAGAACATAAAGAAACATCACATATACTCAAATAAATTAGATGAACACAATTCCATACAATTGGAATCAAACTTGTCTTCTTGTATTCATTTAGTAAATATGTACATGGACTCATACAGTGCTCTGCAACTCTTCATAAACTTCAACAACTCTCTTGGCATTAGCAACAATAACATTCAACAACAACTACAATATTCAACAGTATCTACAATGACCTTCAACAACCTTATTTGGGAATAGAATACATATATTTATACAATGAGTGAATTATTGAGCATTCCCTCCAGACTACCTTATACCTATCCTATCACAGTTAATTCATTCATATACTAAGGACTACTACATAGAATGGCAATTACATTAAGATATGTGTCAGGAATCAGTATATGTACAACCTTATCTCATAATTAAAATGATTACAATCCTTGTAGGCCTTATGTGATGGCTCTTGCCTTAAAATATTTAACATCTTTAAATTACAATCTTTTCAAAATAGAAATACATGCTCCTCCTTGGAATTCAAAAAAAAATTCAAATCCACGCATTGTGTGATGAGTTGTCCTCCACCTAACTTCTTTAATGTTGGTGGAGATGCTCTTGTATCATACTCCTCTAGACAAAAATTCATGGACTCATGTCCATGAGATCCTGCACTATTTTTCCATCCTTCTGAATATTAGATTCATTTACCCAACTAGCATCCTTTACTGGGTGACCCTTCCACTTCACCAGGTACCCAAAATAAGTCTTTCTCCTAGTCTTCTTACCAATCCTTTGATCTATGATCTTCTCCATCTGTGGATTTGTTACTATGGGTATATGCTTCTCCCACTGAATCTCCTTTTGATCATTTGATCGTCCTGTATCATTCATCCTATAAAGGTACAAGTCTGAAAAATTGACTATGGGTGATATTCCCACATCCTCTGGCAACTCAATCTCATATGCATTTGCATCAAAATTCCTAAGGATCTTACATTGTCCTATCTTCTTCATCTTAAATTTTTTATATGTTCCCCTTGGGAACCTCTCTTTCTTGAGGTGTGATAAAACTTGATCTCCAACTTTGAAATGAACCTCTCTCCTTTTCTGATCATCTTGGATTTTATACTTTTGAATGCTCTCCTATAACTATCTCTTTATCTGATCATGAATATTCTACATCTTTGTAGCAAAATATTATGGTCTTGCACTCCTGAACTCATCATGTTTCAAATCTCTTAACTCCAAAATTCCTCTTGGATGCATTCCATAAACTATTTTAAATGGAATTTTTCCAGTGCTTTTGTTTGGAGAATCATTATAAGAAAACTCTTCCTGGGGCAGAATCTGATCCCACTGGTTATGATGTTCAGTGACCAAACTCCTTAGAAAATTCCCTAAGATTTGATTTACCACCTCAGTCTATCCATCTGTCTTAGAGTTATATGTTGAACTGAAAGACAAATTTTTCCCCAGGCTTTTCCATCGGGTTCTCCAAAATGTTCCTACAAACTTGGTATCTTTGTCTAAAACTATACTCCTAGGAAAACCACACAATCTCACAATTTCCTTGAAAAACAAATTTGCTATGTCAGTAGCATCACTGGTTTTTTGGCATGGTATAAAATGTGCCATCTTTGAAAATCTATACACCACAACAAATATAGAATCACTCCCCCTCTAGGTTCTTCACAATCCCAACACAAAATCCATGCTTATTGCATCCCATGGCATGTATGGAATAGACAATGGATGATACATACATGTATTTTGTTTCTTCCCTTTTGCATAATAGAAAAATCTACATCTGTCCACAAATATCTTCACATCAAATCTCATACCTAGTCAATGGTATGAAGAACTCAACTATTCATAAGACTTGTCATTGCCAAAATGTCTAACCAATCCTCCACTATGTTTTTCTTTCAACAGGTTGTATCTCATTGAGCATATTGGAATATAGAGTCGGATTCCTTTGAACAATAGTCTATCATGAATTATATACTCTATCCATTGTCTTATGTCCCTTAGAAAAGGGTTATCACATGCTTCATAAAACTCTTTTAATTTTGGATCTTCAGGATACATTTTCTTAAGGTGTTCAAACCCTAAGGTCTCCACCTGAAATTCCTACATAATTAGACATATTTTGCTCAAAGAATCGACAAATTTTTTAGATCTATCACTAATGTTCTTAATAACAAAAGTAAAATTATGCATGGATTCTAGCCATTTAGCATGTCTTTGGTTTAACTTCTCCTATCTGGTTATGAATTGTACATCTTGATTATCACTGTACAAGACAAACTCCTTTGGAATGAGATAGTGCCTCCACTTTTTCAAATCTTGTATTTAAGCATAAGACTCTTTATCATATGTTGAATATTTTATTTTAGTGTCATTCAACTTCTCACTGAAATAAGAAACAGGCTTGTTGTCTTGGCTCAAGACTACACCAATAGCTACTCCACTTGCATCACACCTCACTTGAAATATCTTCTTGAAACCTAGAAGAACCATAATATAATGGTCTATTATATTCTCATTTATTACTTTGAATATTCCTCTCTCTAATTAAAATATTTATTCTTTTTCTTTATGGTGTCCATCATTGGTGCATAAATGCCACTAAAATTCTTGATGAATTTCCTGTAAAAACTTGCTAATCCATGGAAGCTTCTCACCTCAAATATGCTTCTTGGAGAATGTCATTCTTTGATTGCCCTCACCTTCTCTAGATCCATGTTCCATTTATTTGAAGAGATCACAAAACCCAAGTATATGAGTTATGTCTTCATGAAAGAACATTTCTTCAGATTTATCAACAACTTCTCCTACTGCAAACTCCTCATCACTAATGGAAAGTTCCTAAGTGTTATTATTCATTTTCACTGAAGACTAGGATATCATACAAATACATAATTAAAAACTTACCTATGAAGTCCTTGAGTAATTCATTCATCAATCTCATGAATGTGTTTGGGGCATTTGTTAAGCCAAATGGCATAAAAATCCATTCATGAAACCCTTCATTTGTATTGAATGTTGTCTTCCATTCATCTCCTTCTCTCATTCTTATTTGATGATAGCCAATCTTCAAGTCTATCATGGAAAAATAATTTTCTTCACTCAAGAAATCCATCAAATCATCCATTCTAGGTAAAGGAAATCTATACCTGATGGTAATATTGTTGATTGCTCTAGAATCTATGCACATTATCCATCCTCCATATTTCTTTGGACTCAACATAGTTGGTAATGCGCATGGACTCAAACTTTCTCTGACCAAGTGTTACACCTCAAAATTACTCACTTCGATAGTGTCGCAAGTGTCGTCATTACCAATGTAAGTGTCGAATCTTGTCCACAAGTGTCACATATTGACTACAAGTGTTGCAAGTGTCATAAGAATCATATTTCCATATTTCACATGTCATTCCTCTAACGACATCACAAAGACACTTAGGACAACCCAAAGACTAGTTTGGAAGAAGAGAAGACACTTGAGAGGGATTACAAACCTTTTTCCATGGAAAAAACACTCAAAAACTGAATTTTGGAGAGGAGATCTCCCCTACCCACTGTCAAGGAGTGCTGGCGCTCCATGAGCCTCTTTGGGGGAGTGCTTGAGCACCCTTTGCATGATTTTGTGGGAGTGCTACCCTTTTTCTAGAAAATTTTGGGTTTTTTGAGGCAAATAAGGGAAGAATCCCTCAATTCCTGAAGGTAGTTGGATTCGAATAGATGGTCAAGTCATGATATTAGGAGAGATCCTCAACTGAAGGAGAGTAATCCTCAACTCATCCCAAATATCTCTCAAGTGGTTGGACCTCTCCAAGGTTATATAAGGAGACCTTCTCATGGTGAAAGGTACAAGGAAGATTGAGAATTATACCTAACTTATGATCTCATAAGAAGGTATTGACAATGGAGATTGGGAATTGCATCAAACTTATGATCTCATGAGGGAGATTCTATCAAAGAAATCAGTGGAGATTATTTGAGAAAAGGGTTTGGACAAGGAGAACTGGATGAAGCTGTTGCACCTTCATGCAAAGGATTGTAAGTACTTTTACTTATTCTCATTAATATAATCAATGCTTGGCATGTTTCTTTGAAACTTGTGCTTGTTCCATATGATTTTGTCTGAAATAGATGGATCTATGATTGAGCTAACCTTAGTAGATTAGGAATTCGTTTGTACCTTTGTTTGTTTTGCAGGACCTATCAAGGAGCTTAGGATTGAAGCTCAACAAGGACTTTGCAAGGACAAACGTCGCTAATAAGGTACATATCTTTCTCCTTCTCTTTCATTTATTATCTTGGTTATGTATAAAAGAAAGTTAGTGTCCATGTTAATCACTGTTCTATCTTGGAATTAGGAGTCTAGAGGCCAAGAGGGAATCCACTTGTCCGCAGGGGGATTCACCTTCAACATAAATTGGCGACTCCACTGGGGAGGATATCTGATTTTGGTTCCATTCCCAGATCTTGTTTTGGCCCTTTTCTCACTTATTTTATCTTATCCACATTGTCTTTTTCATTCTTAGATTTGTTTGATTGCCTCATTATGTCATCAGGATCACCCTGATTGACTGAATTTCCTTGATTTTTTTAGTTTTTTGGGATTTTTTTCTGAGTTTTTGGAGCAGAGAGATCCCCTCCTATTTCTATCAGAGCGATAGCACTCCCATGTTGCCTTACACAGAGCACTGGAACGCTCTGGTTCCCATTACACCAAAATGCTACCCCATTTTTGTGAGAAATTCTCCAGAATTTTCATCTTCTGAAGTTATTTCTTGGTTTTGGATTTTTCTTAGGGTCCCATACTCTCAGTCCATCTTGATATTGGCTTTCAAACACCCTTATTTCTAAGGATTTATCCTCTTTTGTTTTTATTTTTTGACATTTTTCCTTACTTTGTAATGATTCTTTGTCCTTCACAATTTGGAGTCAATTTGTCGTTTTCTTCTCGTTTATCTGAATGAGTGAAAACTTTGTAAGGGGTTTCAAAGGTCTTTTGTACATTTCTTTCTGATCTTTGAGTCATCTTGTCCAATCTCTTTCTCCTTCCTTTTGAGTTTTTGGCTTTGTGTTTCTTGTTTGATCACAACAAGGGTGTCTTTTGGTTTATGTGAAGCTTGCTTCCAGATTGCTTAAATCTCACAACTCTTGAAGTCTGATTAACATAAGAAGCTTTACATATAATGATTATCAGTCACATACAAACATTTTAACATTTCATTGGATTCCTTATTGAGGACTATTGCATGAGGTCATTTCATCTTGGTGTTTGACAGTGAAAGGAAAATCCTTTTCCTTCCCTTAATTAGACATTCATTGAAAGAAAATATTGCTTATCATTTCTTATGCATGTTTTGGGAACTAAGTCATAATATCATCAGTCTTCACTCTCATACACCTCTGAGTAAACAACAACCACTAAAATCAATCCTTAACTAAAATTTATCAGACTTTTTACATCTTTTTTAGAAAACCTACATTAGTTTAAGGTGTAGGGCTTTGGAACAGGCTGAAAGGATAACTTTCCAAAGATATCAAACAAACTTAGCATCTTGCGATAGGGAGAGAAAATCCAATTGTCGTATAGGATTTTTGGGATTCCCCTCTCATACAGGGGTTATGCATGAGGTCACATTCAGGAGAATTACAAAGATTATCCCTTCGTGGTTCAACTATTTGTAGTGGTCGGATCGTATATTTGGGGTCACTTGAAGGTATACCCATGATTATGTCTGGGATCCTCTCAAGTTGATTTCAAACTTGTTATCCTACCCATATGTTCAGATTGGACTGTCGACTGTACCTGCCCAGGGGCTGACTGTGAATTGGTGACCTTAGTAGCCATAATCGTTAGGGTCTCACACAAGGTGACGGTGAAGGGAAGTCTCATTGTACCTAGAATAGATGTTGGTCAAGCTCACTCGGGCTCCTTGGAGGGTAAATCCACAATTACTATGTGAAATCTTGCACCAAGGAGTAATTCTATTAAGCAGGTCACCAACGTAACTGATCCACCCTCTCTATCCCTGCCTCTTCCTATTTTGATCTCGGGACATTGGATTTCATCACCAACTAGTGGTTTCATTGTGGTAAGGTTTTGTTTGATTGTTTGCTTCTCAGATTCATAGCGTGTATTGGTTGTGTTACTTAGTGGACCTTAGGTCAAGTCAGTGTTAATGGAATCAAATCCTGAGAGTACCAACGGAGGAACCCCTTCTCCTGGGGAACCTTATAACTTTCCTTTGTTTGGAAACTTTGGTCCTTCGTACATTGCCACACTGAGTCTTCCGGAACTCACCATCGGATTACCAATTTGGTTATTCCCCACTCTGGTGATCTCGAATCCTCCTAATGTTTTAACTGCACCTAATAATTTAGATGTTAGTACACCACCCACACATCAACCTCATGTCGAATTTTTGCCTTCTTCGCCCATTAAATCTCCTTCCATTTATCCTTCTTCGCTTAGTGAAAGATCTAAAGCAAGTAGCCAGGTTGATCAGAAGAGAAAGAAATGGAAAGAGAAGAAGAAGAAGAGCTTGAAAAGGACCAAGGCCCCAACAACATCAGATATTGGATCTAAGAAACCAACTATTGTTAATAGTACTTGGAGTGTTGATGAGTTCAACAAGATTAAAATAAAGAATCTGAAACCCAAATTCCCTTGCAAGCTTTGTAAGGGTGACCACTTTTTGAGGGATTTCCCTAGTATTCCCAAGGTATTAGAAATGTGGTCCTCCACGTCATCGGCCTCTGTCAGTCATTCCGATGATACCTCGTCAACTAGTGATGTTAAGGTTGGTAAGAAGAAGACAACTGTCAAATTCCCTTGCATGTTATGCAAAGGTGATCATTATTCTCACCTTTGTCCTTGTATGGACGAGGCTTCTTCTCTTTTGGAAAAAATTCAACTTCCAAAAGGTTATCATAAAATTTCACCCAAACCATCATTATTTGATGGACTGGTCAATCTGGTTCCATCCCCAGTTAGTCCGGTTGATCAGGTGGTCAATCTAGTTTCCTCCTCGATTGAACCACAAACCCAAGTAGCTGATCCAGTTCCATCAACAATCATCCCTACTCTTCATCAAAAGAATGTAACCCAATCAGTCGATCTATTTTCATCCTTGGTCAACCCCACTCTCCCGTTAGAGAGTGACACCAAAGCATTCGATTCATTTCCACCTATCGACACCATTCTCCCCTTGGAGAATGAAACCCAAGTGGTCGATCGGGTTCTATCATCAGTCAATCCCACTCCTCCTTTGACAAGTGCCAAAGTGACTGAACTAGTCCCTTCCTCAGTCAATCCCACCCTTCTTATGAAGAGTGCCTATGTGTTTGATTCGATCCCATGATCAGTCAATCCCACTCTTCCTCTGAAGAGTGTCTGCGTGGTCACTCTGATCCCATCATCAGTCAATCCTACTCTCCCTCTAGAGAGAAATCCTAATACTTCCCACGTTTTTCTTGTTGATACATAATCTATCGTGCTGGGGGGAATTCCTCATTCTCCCATGAAACCCCCTCCAAGCAATGAGGCCATCCTTTTTGATTTGGGTGCGCTAACTGAACCTCGTCTTCCCTCTCACATTCCTTTACAGATTACAGTACAGGATTGTGGTCGGGACATTCCTCAAACGATGATAGATGAAGGAGTGTCTGTTAGTATTTTGTCCTATGTTTCTTAGCACGCTTTGGGTTGTCCTTAGCTTGCTCTGGTTACACAGAATCTGTTAGCTTTCAACAGAAGAACTATTCAACCTTTAGGGACCCTTCCTCAATTTCCAGTAACTTTGGGAGGGAAAATTGTCTTTATTGATGTCATGGTAGTCCGAGACCCCTTGGATTTCACTTTACTCCTTGGGTGTGATTATGTCTATTCCATGAAATCTATTGTATCCACTATTTTTCGTGTGATATATTTCCCTCACGATGGAAGAATTGTGACTATTGATCAACTTTCATTCATCGGTCCTAACTGGATTACCTCCCTAAATGGTTTTTATATGCAGACAGTATCACCCCCGTCGCATGTCAATTATGTGGCGTTTTCTCCCATGACTTCAACTTCTAATGATTTGGATCTGGTAGTTGACATGGTGATCTCTTCTATAGGGCTATTGGAGCCTGATCTCCTTTCCCCTATCGCAGTCCTCGACATGTGTTCCTTCCAGAGTGGTTTTTTTCCATCTAGTGAAGTTCTCTTGGAAGCCATGACTGAGTTTTGTCCCTTGACATGGTGTCCTTCCAGAGTGTTATCCTCTTGGAATCCATGATCAAGAAGAGGTCACAAGCATAGTTTTTCTCTCTGTGGCAAGCTCATTAAAAAATGAAACAGAGGTCACGAGCATAGTTTTTATTCTCTGTAGCAAGCTCGTTAAAAAATGAAATAGAGGTTATGAGCACAGTTTCTCTTCTCTGTGGCAAGCTCGTTAAAAAATGAAACAAAAGCTTTGAACATAGTTTTCCTCTTTGTAGCAAGCTCGTTAAAAAAATGAAACAACAATCTGGGGATTGAACCCAGAGCCCTAAGCATAGTTCTTTTCCTATGTCAAGCTAGTTAAAAAATGAAACAGTCAACTCTCCTATCAGGCCAAGTCTTTCACCAGATCTCATAGATGTCGAGTCGAATCTTTCGTTAGCTCTCATATTTGAACCTTCATTTCATCCACCTGTATCCTTTTTCTCCATCTAGTACAGAAATTGGTGACAACCTCAAAGTCAGTGAATGAATTGAAGCTTGGAGGGCAGGTCTCCAGCCTTTGATGATCATTATGGAGTTAATTCACTAGCTTTCAAGCTGGGGGCATACCGAGCTTAGTCTTTGTTCTTTCTCATGCTCGTAAATACATGTGAATGCATCCGAGTAAAATTTTATCTCTTTTTCGGACCCGCATGGTTACACGAAAAAGGAACCCCCTGGAGTCTTATTTGAATTCTTTTCAGACTATCTAAACATGAAAAGATTTATGAGTGATCTTGCTTCCTTTCCCACTCATTAAAAGGTTTGAAATGGCATCTTTTGAGTGATAATTTATCTCTTTTTCAACCTCGCGAGATTAACATTATGAAAAAGGACAACATTGGAGTCATCTTTAAGTTGTTTTCAGACTCTCTAAATATGAAAAACCACTGATTTTACCTTCTCTGGACTCGTTAAACAATAATACATTGAAGGGACCATATGGGATCAAACCCCTACTTCTTCCAGTTCATTAAACAAAGGAAGAGGGACTTACCAAAGGTGAGTCATATCGAGCATGTGTTACCCTCCTTGATCTCATTAAATTAAAAATAGGTACTCGTCTATTTGGATGGGGGAGAAAATTGAAGGAAGCAAGCCAAGCGGTTTTTTGAGAACATTACCAGTAACTCTTAGAGTCCCCCTTGAACACAAAACTTTGTCTTTGCACGCATTTTTATCCGCTGAACCTCTGCACTGATCCAATCCTCTAAGTTTCTTTTACTCCTTTGGGTCACCCGACGAAATTCACCGTATCCACTACATTATCATGTTTTGGTCCATGTCATGTTTATGTTGTTGTGCCTCAATGTTCAAGGGAAGTATCTTCCTCAAGATTCAGCCATCACAAATATTGTGTTTCAATACCCATGTCAGTCCATGTTCATTCGATCTACCAATTACATCTTTGTGTCTATTTTGTGTCGTTGATGGGGGATACATCAAGGCCCTCCTTCAACGAGTCTATTCCTGTCGACTTCAACACATTCTCCAGGGACTCGGACTTAGAAACCAGTTAGTACCTTGGGACCTGCATGACTCAATGGTCCCTATCTGACAGTGGGTTTACATCATTGACCTCTGATTAGATGATTCCATGGATGTTCAACTTTAGCTCATCTATTCACATTCGTCAGAATGTACTAGAGTACCTTGGGAATCATTGACATCAATGGTGATTTCCCGTGCACTTGTTAATGATTTACATCATTGACTGGTAATCAAGTGGTTTCTACCATGTTCGACATTAGGACATGTATTCACATGGTTAGATTCATACTACATCAGGATCGGTAAGAAGACCCTGGGTTGATTCATCACTCTTATATGTACTTTTCCCAGGTTGCGAAGGAGTTCTCTTGAACTATGACACATATATTGTTACATAGATCCACTTTGTATTGGTCATGGCTATGTCCTGTCATTTTGTAGATCCACTGTGTATTCTTTGTGGCTATGATCAATTCATGGCATTAAAGTATAGATCCACATTGTATCTGCATTGGCTATACCATTTTTTCAATATAATTATGGATCCGCAGTGTATTTTATGGCAGCCATACCTAAAAAGTCTTTATCACTCAAGCATAGGTATGCCTGCCTTGGGTTTAAAGCATGTCATAATATTTGTTTGATGGTTGTGTGTAGATTTTTTTGATTTCTCTGCATCCATACCCTTTCTCAAAAAAGTCTACAAAGTACTTCAGTCATCATCGTCTTCTAAATTCATACTTTGGGGAGCAATCTATTACACTTCAAAATTACTCACTTTGATAGTGTCACAAGTGTCGTCATTACCAGTGTTGTAAGTGTCTCATCTTGTCCACAAGTGTTGCATATTGACTACAAGTGTTGCAAGTGTCATAAGAATCATACTTCCATCTTTCCCATGTTGTGCCTCTAACGACATCACAAAGACACTTAAGACACCCCAAAGACTAGTTTGGAAGAAGAGAAGTCACTTGACAGGGAATACAAACCTTCTGCCATGGAAAAAACACTCAAAAACTAAATTTTGGAGAGGAGGGATCCCCTACCCACTGTCAGGGAGTCTTTTCTCTCCCCGAGCCTCTTTCGGGGAGTGCTTGAGTGCCCTATGCACCCTTTTGGGGGAGCGCTACCCTTTTTTTAGCAAATTCTGGGTTTGTTGAGGAAAATAAGGGAAGAATCCCTCAATTCCTGAAGGTATTTGGATTCGAATAGATGGTCAAGGCATGATATTATGGGAGATCCTCAACTGAAGGAGAGGAATCCTCCACTCATCATCTCTCAAGTGGTTGGACCTCTCCAAGGTTATATAAGGAGACCTTCTCATGGTGAAAGGTACAAGGAAGAATGGGAATTATACCTAGCTTATGATCTCATAAGAAGGTATTGACAATGGAGATTGGGAATTACATCAAACTTATGATCTCATGATGGATATGCCATCAAAGTAATCAGTGGATATTATTTGAGCAAAGGGGTTGGACAAGGAGAACTAGAAGAAGCTTTTGCACCTTCATTCAAAGGATTGTAAGTAATTTTACTTGTTCTCATTAATATAATCAATGATTGGCCTATTTCTTTCAAACTTGTGCTTGTTCCATATGAGTTTGTCTGCAGTAGATGGATCTATGATTGAGCTAACCTCAGTAGAGTAGGAAGGCTTTTGTACCTTTTTTTGTTTTGCAAGACCTATCAGGGAGCTTAGGATCAAAGCTCAGCCAGGACATTGCAAGGACAAACGTCACTAATAAGGTACATATCTTTCTCCTTCTCTTTCATTTATTAGATTGGTTATATCTAAAAGGAAGTCATTTTCCATGTTAAGCACTTTTCTGTCTTGGCCTTAGGAGTCTAGAGGCCAAGAGGGAATCCACTTGTCCGCAGGGGGATTCACCTTCAACACCAAGCCCTTATCTAACAAATCTTTGACTTGATTCTTGAACTCTTCATTCTATTAAGGTGTCAACCTATATGCTTTTTTATTTGGAAAACTTGATCCTAGAATAAGGTCAATATGATGAATAATAATCCTAATGGGTGGAAATGATCAAGGTAACTCATCCACCACTATGTCAAAAAAATTATCCAACGGTTCTTGAATCTCTACAGGAAGATCAGACACATAAGTACTTGTAAGGATGACTCTGGCCTTTCTCACAACAACAAGTTGCATCTCTTGTTCCTTATTGACTTCATTCAAAAGTTCCTTCCCACTCATGAGAAGTATGTTTAGGCTAGCCTCTTCCTTTACTTTCTTATTCTCCATTGGCAGTAACATATGTGTATGGCCATTATTCGCAAGGGTGTAAGTATTTTTTTGCCCATCATGTATGACATTTCTATCAAATTGCCATGGTATTCCCAACAAAACATGAAAAATTTCCATGGGTATTACATCACATAGAATATCATCCTTATAACCTCTTTTTTTGAATTCAACATTGCATTTTTAACTTAACATGACTTGGTTTCCTTTCTGCAACCACGATACCTGTGTATGGGTTTGGATGTGCAGTTGTCTCCAGCTCCATCTTTTCCACCATTTCTGTGGATACTAAATTATCAGTGGTCCCACTGTCTATAATCACATTGCATACTCTTTCCTTGGTCTTCAAGTAGTCCTAAACAGATTATTCCTCTGGACTAGTTTTTCCACCTCCTTCTCTAGTTTTAAGAGAATTTTCCTCATCATGAGGGATTTCCCATATTCTATTGCTTCTTCCTCAACATTACTCCTTTGATATTCAGGAATGTGAACTTCTCCTCCTCCTTATTTCCTCTTTCTCTTAGGACATTCCCAAGACATATGCCATGTATTTCCATAGGAATAGAATCTCACTTCTCCTCCTATACCTCTTTATATTCCTCGATAAAAATTGTTTCTTCCACCATGTTTTCCACCTCTAGAAATTCCTCCTCTTTCTGTATGAATGTGAGACTTTCTTTCTTCAGGTTTGGGTTTCTAGAACTTCTCTTGGACAATTCCCTTGCCTCTACTTGGAATTTTTCCTCTGTTTTGCTGGCTTTGGTTTCTAGCCAACTTCTCCTCCGATTTCAGTGCTGACTGATAAGAATCTTCCATCATTCTCATGGTCATGATGCTAATTTCCTATTGAATTTCATATCTCAAGCCATTAATATACATGGAAACCTTTTTCTCATAACTCTCTCTATGTCCTACTTTGATGTTCAATCTGTAAAACTCCTCAGTGTATTTCTTCACTGAAAAACACTTTTGTCCCAAGTTTTGTAATATCCTGAACAAATTGATATAATAGTATTTGGGTATGAACTTAGCTTTCAATTTAGCTACCATCCTATCCCAATTTTTTATCTTTTTCTTACCTTTTCTCCTTCTATCAACCTGCATTTCATCCCACCATAGCGTTTCATGTCCCTTTAGTCTGGTAAAATCATGCTTCACCTTCTTTTCCTATTCGATATCTTCATAATCAAAGTACTTGTCTAGGGCTCTTATCCAATCCAACAACTCTTCAACATCCAAATTTCCTTCATACATTGGGATTTCCATTTTTTCTCTAGCTCCCATTCTTGCAAAAACTTTCAAAAATCTTTCCTCTGTAATGTCTTCTCTTGTATCTCCTTCAACTTCCATCTCTTCACTCTCAACTTCACTGAAGTCACCAACATCAGGTTCTCTTCTATGTGTTGTCTCCATGGCATCTAATCGTGTAAGAAGTTGCCTCATCTCTTCTTCCATGGTTGGCTTTGCAATAGATCTATCCCTTTGTCTTCTTGGCAGCATGGTTCCAAATTTTCTCCACAAAGAGATTAATTATCACTCTGATACCACTTGATGCAGACCCCCTCCCTCACCCAGGGTCCGCTTGACCTCCCGATCAAGGATCATTCTAGTCGAGAGCTTAAATTAGATCATAGGCTCCCTATGAGACAAAAATATTAATGCACATGTCCTTAAACCTTATTCCTGAGTGTAATTTTTCCTTTTCAGGAGTCCCTGAGCGCTTACAAAGCCTCCCCAGAGACCGAGGTCCAAAACCATGGGCCAAAGCTTCTTCATTTGAAAATTTCAAGACTTCAGGACCTTTCTATCCCTCTTTATCTCCCAATACAAATTTCCCGAACTGTCAAACAATATGTGGCTATATCGATGGTCCATAATGAACTCTGAGATCGGAGACCAAAATTATATCTTTGGGATTCAGAAAATGTTTTCACAACACCCTTTTTCCACAACTTTCTTTGATCACCAAAAAGCACTTGCGTCGAGTCTCAGATCGACGGTCCACAAACTTCGATCAAATGGATGTTCCACAATCCCTTTGGGTTTTGGAGATTTTTGTTGGTCATCAAACAAAACAAAACCTTATATCTCATGATTCCAAAATGTCGAATAAGTTCTCCTACCTGCACGTGTCCTCTGGTTGATCAATGTTTAGGATGTCCTCCGGGACTTCGACGATTTTTTTCTGGTCTACATGATGATGCAAAGTTGTTGAAGTCTTAAATCTTCGGACTACAGGATATTTTTCCACACGTCCTCTTCAATGTATGGTTTGGATTTACTCTGGGGCTTCAAGCCTTCATGAGTCTAAACAAAAAAATTTATTATACCCCATAGCATCGGACCTCCAGAACTTCATATCTTCTACCACGTACCCTCCTGTGATCAATGGTCTAGATCTACTCCAAACTTTGGGACTACGAAGAGACCGACCTTCTCTTACCACTTTTCTCTTGGAGTATCTATCCTATAGACTGCCTAGTTTGAAGACACATGTCCTTTACAATGGAGGACTTAGATGAACTCTGGCCTTCAGGACTTTGGGAATTCTCCACTCTTGTTTCCTATGAAACGCTAATCCATTGGTGTACATGATCAACTGACGTGTGTCCCTATGTTTTGAATGACCAAGATTCACTCCAGACTTTAGGACTTTGGGGGCATCGAATTCTCCACATGCATGCATCTCCTCCTAATCCAATGGTTGTCCACACTCCTACAACCTCTCGAATGGATCTTGACCATATATTTTGATCCACGATAACTCCTCCTTTTTAAACTTGATCAATGATTCCTATGAATGGTGAAGCATTAAATACTTATAGGGTTAAACCCCGTGCTACTTCTCCATATATATGGGTAACAAAATAGCCTGGATCCTCCCGATCAAATCTCCACCCTTCAACTTTTAAGAAAAAAATATTCCCCTCCTTGAAGATTCTGACCATTATCCTTCTTGAGCTTGACTGCACAAGATTAATAGAATCTCTGGCACCCTCCTGTGCCCTCCTCTGATACTTTAAATATCTGGACTTAGAAATTTTCTAAGTCCATCATGTGTAACTTTTATACTCACTATCTCTTCTAATCTTTGTTCCTCTGAGGTTTATAGACCTATGGCACACTCCTTCCAGCCCTGAAACTTATGATGAATTTCAGACTTAGATTTATAAGAAAATTTTGGACTTACATATTTTTGAAGAAAATATCCTCACACACTCCTTGTGTTTGTCTCCTCTGAACTTATTCAACACTTAAGAAAGTGTTGGCCCGATGCACTCCTTGGATGAGTCTTCTCCAATATTTACTCTCCTCTAAGCAATTATGCACTCTATGCACTTCAACTAAACAATTGTGCACTCCTTGCACTTCCACTATAAATTCATGTTATCTCTCTTAAGCTTATGATTTTGTCTCGACTCGGCCTACACACTCCTTGTGGGCACTATGCACTCCTTGCACCAGGAATCTCAGAAGAGAAAAAAAATGAAATTTACAAAAACATCAAAGGTTTCCACACTTAACCATGAAAAACATATTGATGCATAAAATATACATAAAGAGATAAAACACAAAGAACATAAAGAACCATCACATATACCCAAATAACTCATATGAGCACAACACCATAAAATTGGAATCAAACCTCTCTGCTTGTATTCATTCAGTAAATATGTACATGGACTCATCAAATTCTCTGCAACTCTTCATAAACTTCGAAAACTCTCTCAACATCAACAACAATAACATTCATCAACAACTACAATATTCAACAGTATCTACAATGACCTTCAGCAGTCTCATTTGGGCATACAATAGATATATTTATACAATGAGGGGATTCTTGAGCTTTTCCTCTAGACTACCTTAGAGTTATCCTATCACAGTTGATTCATTCATCTACTAAGGAATACTACATTGATTGATGATTACATTCAGATATGACTCGATACTCAACATATGTAAACCTTATCTCATAATTAATATGAATACAATCCTTTGCATCCTTATGT
The DNA here is from genome assembly GCA_000966675.3 of Picea glauca. Lineage (NCBI taxonomy): Eukaryota > Viridiplantae > Streptophyta > Pinopsida > Pinales > Pinaceae > Picea > Picea glauca. The sequence goes on from JZKD02S0133523.1 coordinate 1,160,348, forward strand.
GATGGCTCTTACCTCAAAATATTTAACAGCTTTAAATTACATTCTTTTCAAAATAGAAAGACGTGCTCCTCCTTGGAATTCAAAAAAAAATTCAAATATGTGCGTTGGGTGCTAATTTGTCCTCCACCTAGCTTCTTTAATGTTGATGGTGATGCTCCTACATTAGATTCCAAGGTTAAGACACTTGTTTTTAGGGATTCAACATAGAGACCTTGGTGAGAGACCAAGGTGGATACTTTTGGTGAGATGTCAAGGTCAGGATCTTTTGTGATATGCCAAGATCAAGTACCTCGATGAGAGATCAAGGTTGGACCTAGAAAATAAGTACTTTTTCTAGTGTGAGGAGAGTAGAAGAAAAGAAGGAATTTTTCTTACATGAGAGTGAGGAGATCTCATAGGTTGGGTGAAGATATTTCATCATATAGATGTCGATAGAGTTGGATCATGAAGGATTGTGATTCAAGATATTGGATAGGTGGAAATGGACTTCCATCTAGAGATCATACAAATCAAGGAGGAGAGAGAGAAAAGGAAGTCATAGGTGGGTTTTACTTGATTAAATCCATAGGGAAGGAGTGTTCCATACAAAAGTGTCTGTATGGGTTTTCTATACATGTATGTGGGTAACAATGTAGATATTCACATACATACATGGGTCACAAGAAGTCAAATTGTGTACACCTCAAAATCAATGTTGTTAAGGGGTTGTATGACAGAAAAACCTCTGTCAGGTTTGTTTGTAGTTGTATTTCTCTTAGTGGACCATTTTCCCTATTATGGGAGCCCTGATTTGACTTAATAAAAGAATTTGAGTTATGGTTTTCCCTCCAAGGTTTTTCTAGAGCTATATTACCCAAAAATATTGGTGTTCATATGTGCATCTTTTGGTTTCCCTATTTTTTCTTCTATTGCACATTTAGTTGATTAATCAGCTGTGAGTTTAGTAGATAAAGTGATTTTATTTTGATCTAAATATCGGGTGTTGAGTAGAGTGGCAAACTATCAACATGGTATCAATGCATACCAAGGGTTGATTCGAGGAAAATCAACATGGTATCATAGTAAGGTTTCTCTGGGAAGAAACCAAGTGCACATGGTATCCATAGATCTATGAGATCTGAGTGACCAAGGGAGAGATCAAGTTCATATCTATGGTTACAGAAGTATATATATGGGATGAAGAGTGTTGATATGGGTGCTTGAAGGACTAAACATATATCCACTATCTTTTGCAGGAGATATTATAAAATCTATAAACTAGTAGATGTAAATTGAAGGACTGAATTTAGAGAAACAACAATACTAAGGGAGAACAAGGGTTTGTTTACAGGTGTACAAATTTATTTTCAATAGAAAAACTATTTTGGGTGTCTTGTCAAGCAATGGAGGAGTTAGAGAAAGCAACAAGGAGATTTCAGATAGGTGGAGAAGGACTTCCATCTATATATCTAAGCCACATGAGCACATAGGAGTAGAGAATGACTTTTTCTGATCTTCCTGAGTCATCCACTTAGAGTCAAAGATGCACATTTTATGAAGTTCTTGAGACAAATAATAGTGACTCAAGGTGATCGCAAATGGGTGAAGGAGGATGTTAATCTATAGATAAGAGGATGATATATCTATTGGAGTCAATGACAGAGAACAAGGAGCGAGAGGATACAAAGGTTGAGTAGCTTAGAGGGATTCAACATTTATGTTTAGGTGAGAAGGAGCATCCTTCCATGTTTTTCAAGAAGGATTCATGGTACAAAATGACCATGCGGGATTCTCATAAGAAATATGCTTCTAGGAGCATGTTTAGAGGTAGTGTGTCTTTGGAGACATGTCATACCATGATGGTAGGGATATATTATGTGTCAGAGGGAGTATCCAATTAGGTGGATTGGAGAGAAAGCATGGTAGCATATATGGTAATGAAGATAGATCCAAATCTAGGTGGGAGAAGTAACTTCTTCACTAAGAGGGAGTGTTGATGTTAGTGGTAGCATCAAAAGGGTTCTTATGCATTGGCATGTTTCTAGCACGTGGAAGTCGTCAAAAGCCTTATATCCTTGAGTTTACTTTAGTTAAAAGGAATTAATTAAAGTAAAAGTTTTTTTATTAGTAAAATTAGTTATTTAAAGATCATGCTAAAATTACTTAGAATGTAATATTCAAATGCAATCTTCACATGCAATATAAATCTCAAGTGAGATTATAAATAGATTATAAATCATGATTATAAAAGAAAGACTAGGAAAAAGGAGAAGGTGCTTTGAGAGGATGTCACTCTTGATGAGAGAGATCAAGAGAACCTTAGTGAGAGACCAAGGTGAGGATATTTGGTGAGATTAAAAGATCAAGAGACTCTTGGAGAGATACCAAGAGAAAGGTAAATTTGGTGAGATGTCAAGGTTAAGACACTTGTGTTGAGGGAGTTGACACAGAGACCTTGGTGAGAGACCAAGGTGGAAATGTTTGGTGATATGCCAAGGTTAGGATATTTGGTGAGATTCTGAGATCAAATACCTTAATGAGAGCTTTGTGGCTGCAAAAACCCCCCACATTTTACTTTTTTTATTTTACAAGTGAAAAGAAATCCCCCACCCCCCACTAAAATTTTAAGAATATTGCCTAACCCTATACTACTTGATCCTCATGCTATTTCGTTTCCTACTTTGAGGGAATTGAGTTTTTTTATTGTCTGATGATTATTTTGATGGAGGTTTGTTATCTCTTTTGATATTATGATTTCAAATGTCTCCATGATTATTAGTTTACCTATGATGCTTCGTTGACATCTGTATGAGTGTTCAACACATTCTCTTCCTACCTTATACAATTTCCCAAGTGTTTAATGATTTTATATGGCTATAAGGTTTCATGATATAGTACATTTCTTGAATGCGTTTGATGTAGGTTGTCAATCATTTTTCATGGATGACTTATTCAAGATGCGTGGAGATATGTATTGGAAAATTAGTTTTTATTGATATCAACCATGGAAAAACATATGTAGAATAATGTGTAGGAGGAAAGAAAATCCTAGGATAAATAATGTTGCAAAAATCACATAGAATACAGAGAACAATGTAGACATATATCCTTTGTAAAGGATTGTGGAATCATGAATGTTATATCGAGAGCTAGATAAGCAAGATTCTTTAGGTATAGTTGATAAATTTAGGGTATAACCAAAGCCATTAGATCGAAATGATAGATCATTAACCATTGATCGAATTCAAGTAGGAGATAGAAATATTTAGGACTCCGAAAATTTTCCACTTTGTCGATGATTGGAGAGAAGGTAGAGGCTTGAAATTACAAAGTCGCTAAACCTCGAAATCCTACCAATCAATAGATAAAGAGAATAATTTGGGAGTAATGTGAGCCGTTAGATCAGGAGTGGAAGGATAATGTAAGTTTTGAGATGGAGACTGTCAAAAGTTATGAAGTGTCGAATCCAAGAAGTTCAAATCCAAATTCATGAAATCACGTAGGCCATCAGATATGGAGCAGAGGAATGTGGACCATCTGTCTATTTGATAACGTGTCTTATGCCACATGGTGGGGGTACCATGTGTGGACACATGTCACAAGAATTCAATGCCTTTTGGACCCCAACATGTCCATTTCTAAGTGACACATGACACACATACCACAGTTCCACGTCCCCCTAGGTGACATCAACATGCCATGTCATCTCCAGGATTATGGCCTTCGGGAATGTCCAGTGTCTTCTACCAGCAAAAGTGTTGAAGGATGAAGTGGCAAAATCGTGTGGACCATTGATCTAAAATCCTTTGAGATTTATTATGACCATTTGATCAAGAAGTGTAAGAATATAGTAAGAGTGAATGCCAATCGAAAGGAAGTAGTCAATTTTACTTTATGACCATTTTGACTGGTAAAACTTCGTGTGTTCTAGAAAGTGTAAAAAAAAAGAAAAAAAGTACGAAGAACCAAACTAGCGAGAACCATAGATTAAAGATCCATTGAGGACCCTTTTAGACCATTCGATCAATAAGTGGAAGGATAGCATAAGAAATTTGACAGATATAACTCTAGGGGAGTTGAACAACTTTAGATTTGTAATATCCTAGAGTCTTGGAGTATCGAAATAACGTTGTCCATTGATCTAATATCCTATGGGATATTTCTCGACCATCTGATCGAGTACAATGGAAGGATAGTGTAAGGAGTACTGTCAACCAAAAAATATTGATCTCCTACACTTTATGACCACTTTGGCAGGTCAAACTCCTAGAGAGTTGGAAGATTATAAACCACAAACATTCTGGAATAGTGAAACCTGAAATCCTGAAATGATAAGCTAGGATCATCTATTCAACAAGAGATTAACTCCATGCCGTCAAATCAATATCAAAGGGAAAAAAACCAATGTATGAGATTGAACTTCTGTGATAAAACCTTAGATAGAGAAAACCATGCCATGAATTTGGGGGGAAAATGGACTGTGCATACTTCTAACAGTCATATTTGGAGCTGTAAGCAACAAAATCTAGCCCAAGAGAGCTCTATGCAAATCTATAGGAGAGAAGAATAGGTTGTAATAGAAAGTGTTGGGATATTGAGATCCTTAATAGTACATAAATGTGAAACACATAAAGAACCCAAATTTTCATGGAGAACCGGATATGCCCACTTCAAACAATCATATACAAGTTGCAAGCAACGAAATCGAACCAACAATAGCTTAACATAAATCTAAGAAAGAGAATATGAAGCCACAATGATCACATTCTACAGGTCGAAGCTAGAAACACCTTGTAACTTTGGAGAAACATAAGATAGCACCAATGGGAAGAGTCAATGATTGTTGTTCAACAAATATTATTTGTAAACTTCCAAAAGAAAAACGTAACCACCTAGGGGTCTCTTCATATTCCATTTGTAACTCCCACATATAGGATTTTCGAAATATAAAACAAATTGGGGGAAAATGAAACAATGACCATGGGAACTGGAAAGTCTCTCTCTTGTGTTATAAAATAGAACTGAAAGCAAAGAAATGGGACTTTTTCCATTTGTAACAAAATATGGTACTATTATCTATGAGTAATAAAGAGGAGGAATTTAGGAAATTTGTGGCCTTGAAGGATATAATAAAGACTACTCTTGATGCATTTATCTTTTTTTTTAGTAGATAGGATTCAGTTGTATGAATTTTTTCTGCACTCTGTTCTTTTTACTCATGCTATCACTTGTTTCTTCCTAGGTACAGAAATGATGTTATAAATGTATTGTGTAACTATTTGTTTATGCATTTGTAGCATTGTTGTTTTCATTTATCATTGGAATATATGAACTATTTCTAGTTTTGATGGTGTTATCTTCCATTTTACTCATTCTTCTAGTTATGCTCCTAGGATAGGTTATAAGTAGTTATATTAGATCAATTTTCTTTAGTTATATTAGTATTAGAATTGGTTAGAAATATTTGGGGGGGAGTTCGTTGTCCTTCCCCTTTTTATTATTTTAATTTTGAGTGGTGGCAAGGCCCATAAACTCACAAGAAATGCTACCTACCATTGGGACCTACCATCAGGCATGTTATCATTGAAATTTCCTCTGCAAATGGTTACAGGAATCCATCATCTCCAAACACCTATTAGTTCACCCATGGCCCAAAAATGTATTTCCGAAGGGCTCAAAAATATACAACTAGTTATAAAATCAGCATGCGCTCAAAATACAAAAGAAGTGTGGACGTGCGCCAATTGAAAATGACAGAAAAACGCACATGCACCCGATGCGCAACTGTGGATGCAAAAATCCACACATACCTCAAAACGACGCATTTATGATTTTGGTCAGCCTTCCACCCACTTATGGTTCATCTCCCAAGTCAATTTGACACCCAAATCCAAGATGAATCTAAGTGGGGGGTTGGTCGAAGACCTAAGGGTGCCCTAAAGAGCCCCTTGTTCACACTAAAGACTGGTTGAATAATGGCTCAAATATTTTCTATAAAAGGAGGCCATGGGTGCACTACATTTTCAAGAATTCATTTGTATTGTTATTCTCCCTATATTCTCTTGGAGGATCCTCTTTCTTCATCAAGAGCATACAAGCATCATTTCATTGGGCCATTCACATCACCTCTTGAGTGAATGAGCTTTGGATTTATTCACCATTTCCTTTTAGTTTGTTATTTGTAAGAAGAGCTCAATATTTGAGGGTTCAACAGCCCTCCCTTGGAGGAGGAGGGGACCCATAAGTATCCCTTTCTCTTTGGTGTTTTCCCACTAATACAATCTATCCATTGGTGGTATGAATGGTGTTTATTTTTTATTCTAATATCCTTATGCACTCTAGTTTAGTTTCTTTTAATTTTTTTAGTTTAGTTGTTTTTTTATTTTCTTGTTGTGCTTGATGTTTCTAACACTTGCACTCATTTCTGTCCTATCTAGCTAACCCAACTGGACTTGTAAGTGTCCCTCTTTTTCTCATTTAGATGACCAAAAGAATACAACAAATTGGTGACTCCACTAGGTTATTTGGGTTATTTGAGCACTTCTTTTTGGTTTATTTGATTTGTAGGAACCATACCCGACCCAAGCCTACCTGCAAGAAGCTAAATTCAGAGCTCAGTTGAGAGAATTTCATCCAAAAGTTTCTTCCCGACCGTGTAACAGAAAGTGTGTGGGTTTTTTAACCCATAGGCATGTCTTCTGAGAACATGCACCAACCTCTCTGTGTTTCTCAGCACATTTTGCGCACCTACACCAACATGTATTTTTTCATTTGTGCATTGGCTCCACATGTGCCTTTGTCTACTTTGAGACCCACACATCTGTCCATAAATTCACACATTGTAAGGGTTTTTGTGTTCTGTTGAAGGCCCATAGCCTTCTTAAGCTTGATTCTATGAAGATTGTAATATGCACCACACTTATATTCCCTCTCCACATGAAGGGTTAGTCAAAACATAGGCATTTAGGGGGTTAAAATCAATATTTATCTTCTTTTTTCTTTCATTTTTCCACATGGATGGCTTGCTTTGATTAAAGATTAAGTTGTAATCATTCTATATCACATATAAATAAAACTTGCATTGGGACTAGAAGTTGAATGTCAATCATTGAGTATGCTCTTATCTTGCGCCACAGAGAGATCTTGAGAATAAAAAAAATGATTGAGGGAAAATTTCATCTCCCTTAAAGAAAAAATCTTTAGGAGAGGACAACAGCCCCCTCAGGACTCCTTTTAGTTTCTTTTTCAAACACATCTTAAATATGTAAGGGCCATACATGCCCACATGATACAAAGATAGGATAGTTTTGAATTTAATTTCTTATATTACATCACTAAGGAAGTTTAAAGGTTTTGTAACGGGCCCATACATGCCCACATGTCCACAATCTAGGATAGTTTTGAAGCTTTCTTATATTAAATCACACTAGGGAGTTAAAGGATTGGTAAGGACCCACATGTCCACATGCTAGTTCTCTAGGGGCTTTAAAATTACGTAAGGTTTTACCAATGATATATAGTAACTTAGGTAATCAAGACTTTTAAGGACCACACGAAGTCTACATGAAACAAGGTGACACCTAACTTATTAAAAATTTGGCACACTTTCACTTGTTCACACACAAAGTCACTACTCACTCACATAGTTTCATCTAGAAATCGTGGAGGTTGAAGTAAGTTTCCTCCAAAGGGATTATGAAATGCCCCACCCTTTTATTGACGAGAATAACCACTCCCACTTAATTTCAATGAGATTAGTTCACACCCCCAATCTCTGAAACAACCACATCTAAATTTTTTCTAAAAAATCACTAATCTTTCCTCCACAGGAGGTGCCAAAAAATTGTTTTAGTCTAGGTACAATCTCAGGGATAGGCATTCAAATAATTCCCCGTTATCTGGTTCTCACATCTTCAAATAGTAGAAGTTGACAAATTGGGAACTTTTAAATCCTCCAAGTCAAGTGTTCCTACACCATAAGGCAGGGAGATACCCATGAAGGGTCGAAGGCTGAGGTCCAGTTATTATGTGCATCCCCTTTTGAGGCACCCACCTCTTGGACGGGATCCATCCTGTGATCCATTTCTGAGGCCAAAAATCTAAATGCCACACTTTGGCCAAGGTACCCAGTGACCAAATTTTAGGACATGTATCCAGGTGGAAATTGTGGGCTGCAATTGCACCTTGATTGGATTTTGTGTGGCTATTGGGAAATATCGCTAGTTCTTCCAGGATATTCACCCTCTACCCCTCATTATAACTAATTACTTTGTCCTTCACTAGTTCCTCTTTTGGTGGCTTCAGACCCCACTGTCAAGTGCTATTGGAAGGTCCAATGCTATTTGAGAGGAAGGAAGTTATGTATTTTAGGACACAAGCATTTGTTTTTCTTTGTTCTCCCACGCAGAAAAAATCCACTTATCCACATATATGCTTCATTATCAATTGATTTTTTGTATGATGCCCTTGTGATTACATATGATTGTGAAATATATTGAAGGTCCCAAAATTATAGCAAAGACTTGTGTTCATTTATTTCTCTCATCACCATTTGCACACATCCATTTTTCTAGTCGGACATCATAGGGACCCATAGAATCCCCGTTGTTCCAGAAAATTGCTCAATCTCCCTCCTATTCTAGGGGGAGTTCCTAGTCTTTCCAACTCATCGAATCCACCTCATCACACCCCTGTGAGTGCTACTGTCTTGGGATCAACTTTTCTTGGTTGCACTTTACTTGGTTCCACTTCCCAAGGTCAATCGTCGACTCGCTCTCCTTTACACGGAAGTAGGGGGAAGTACAACCCCACCTAGACCCCCTCACGAGTTAGGTACAAAAAACACTCACACCATGGCTAGAACTAATCCTCCACCACCATCCCATATGCCATACTTGGCTTCCCTCAATATATTGTATTTGACTAAGCTGAGCTGAGAGAATTTCATCCAAAATTTTCTTCTTGACCGTGTAATAGAAAGTGCGCGGGTTTTTTAACCCATAGGCGTGTCTTCCGAGAACATGTTCCAACCTCTCTATGTTGATTAGCACATTCTACTCACCTACGCAAACATGTTATTTTTTATTTGTGCATTGGCACCACATGCACCTCTGTCTACTTTGCGACCCGCACATATGTCTAGAAATTCACACATTGTAAGCGTTTTCGTGTTCTGGTGAAGGCCCATAGCCTTATTAAGATTGATTCTATGCAGATTGTAAGATGAACCACACTTATATTCCCTCTCCACATGAAGGGTTATTCAAAACATAGGAACTTAGGGGGTTAAAATCCATATTTATCCTCTTTTTACTTTCATTTTGCCACATGGATGGCTTGCTTTGATTAAAGATTAAGTTGTAATCATTCTATATCACATATAACTAACACTCGCATTGGGATGAGAATTTGAACATCAATCATTGAGTATTCTCTTATCTCACGCCATAGAGCAATCTTGAGAATAAAAAAAATGATTGAGGGAAAATTTCATCTCCCTTAAAGACAAAATCTTTAGGAGAGGACAACATCCCCCTCGGGACTCCTCTTAGTTTCTTTTTCAAACACATCTTAAATATGTAAGGGCTCATACATTCTCACATGCTACAAAGATAGGATAGTTTTGAATTTAATTTCTTAGATTACATCACTAAGTAAGTTTAAAGGTTTTGTAAGGGGCCCATACATGCCCACATGTCCACAATATAGGATAGTTTTGAAGCTTTCTTATGTTAAATCACACTAGGGAGTTAAAGGATTGGTAAGGACCCACATGTCCACATGCTAGTTCTCTAGGGACTTTAAAATTATGCAAGGTTGTACCAATGACATATAGTAACTTAGGTAATCAAGACTTGTAAGGACCACACGAAGTCTGCATGCAACAAGGTGAAACCTAACTTATTAAAAAATTGGCACACTTTCACTTGTTCACACACAAAGTCACTACTCACTCACATAGTTTCATCTAGAAATCGTGGAGGTTGAAGTAAGTTTCTTCCAAAGGGATTACAAAATGCCCCACCCTTTTCTTGACGAGACTATCCACTACCACTTAATTTCATTGAGATTGGTTCACAACCCCAATCTCTAAAACAACCACATCTAATTTTTTTCTAAAAACTCACTAAATTTTCCTCTACATGAGGTTCCAAAATAAATTTTTAGTCTAGGTACGATCTCGGGGATAGGCATCCAAATAACTCTCTGTTATCTAGTTCTCACATCTTCAAACAGTAGAAGTTGACAAATAGGGAACTTTTAAATCCTCCAAGTCAAGTGTTCCTACACCATAAGGTAGGGAGATACCCATGAAGGGTCGAAGGCTGAGGTCCATTTGTTCTATGCATCCCCCCTTGAGGCACACACCTCTTGGACAGGATCCATCCCGTGACCCATTTATGAGGCTAGAAATCTAAATGCCAGACTTTGACCAAGGTACCTAGTGACCAAATTTTAGGACATCTATCTAGGTGGAAATTGTGGGCTGTAATTGCACCTTGATCGGATTTTGTGTGGCTATTGGGAAATATCACCAGTTATTTCAGGATATTCACCCTCTACCCCTAATTATAACTGATTACTTCATACTTCAGTAATTCCTCTTTTAGTGGCTTTAGACATCACTGTCGAGTGCTATTGGAAGGTCCAGTGCTATTTGAGAGTAAGGAAGTTACGTATTTTAGGACACGAGCATTTGTTTTTCTTTGTTCTCCCACACAGACAAAATCCACTTATCCACATATATGCTTCATTATCCATTGATTTTTTGTATGACGCCCTTGTGATTACATACGATTGTGAAATATATTGAAGGTCCCAAAATTATAGCAAAGACTCTAGTTCATTTATTGCTCTCATCACCATTTGTACACATCCACTTTGCTAGTCGGAAATCATAGGGGAACCATAGAATCCCCGTCGTTCCAAAAAATTTCTCAATCTCCCTCCTATTCTAGGGGGATTTCCTAGTCTTTCCAACTCATTGGCTCCACCTTCTCACACCCATGTGAGTGATATTATCTTAGGATCATCTTTTCTTGGTTCCACTTTACTTGGGTCCACTTCCCAAGGTCAATCGTTCACTTTCTCTCCTATACATGGAAGTAGGTGGAAAAATTCTTCCCAATGGGGAAGTACAACCCCACCTAGCCCCCCTCATGATTCAGGTACAAAAAAAACTCACACCATGGATGGAACTAATCCTCCACTAGCACCCCATATTCCATACTTGGCTTCCCTCGACATATTGGATCTGACTAATCTCACCAATGATCCTATATTGCATGACCCCACATGGCCTACAATGCCTACCAAACTCCCTTCAGACATCCCCAAGTTTGAAGGAAAAGTGAGAGATGACCCAACCAACCATATCATGACCTTCCACTTATGGTTCTTTTCAAACAACATCATGTACTACTCTGTCCAATTGAGCTTATTTCAACACACAATCACTGGTGCATCAACCAAGTGGTATGTAGAAGAAAAATATGGGTCCCATGTGACCTTTGAATATTTGGTCAAAGAATTTTTTACCTTCTTTCAACTACCAATCCGTCATGAGAATGGTCTCAAACTTCTCTCAGAGTTTAAACAAACCTATGCCACACACATCGCTGACCACATTCACGAATGGTGTCGGCAACGTAGTCTATGCAAAGTTGAAGCCACCAAGCAACAATGCCTCAATTGGTTTCTCAAATCACTTGTTTCCCTCCATGCCAAGGATGTGGCCACCACCTTCCCCCAGTATGAAGAGGAAGCCATCGGCAAGGCTCAACAGTTCGAACTCATTTATTCATAGTCAAGATACTTATATATGGTATTACCTGATGCCCTGAGACCCATTCCATTCAACTAGGACAAACATGGGATGTCTCACTCTGCAGATGGATTGATTGGTACCACAAAACACCACAATCCATACCCCCCACAACCAACCATGTTTAGTACACCTCCATATCCATAGGTGTATGGAGGAAACCCTTACTACCCTCCTCCCCCTTGTCAACAACCATACCCTGTTCCCTCCCTCCACCCATAAGTGGACCCTCGCCGACACCCATGATGTGCTCGGCTATTCAACCTAGTTCTGGAAACACCTCTACATTTTCTTACAACCTAAGCACTAGTGAAATCACCACGCCTTCCTATGTACCTTATGGATCATTTCCACATCATAATATATACTTCCCATTTCTTTGTCCTCTCCATCCCATTGCTTCTCCATAAGGACAACCACATGCTAGGGTTAACTTTGTTTAGCCCTTGCTCATTCAGAAAGTCCACAATTTCGAACAACTAAATATAGAAAATCCGACCCATCAGTCGAATAATGCAAAAAATAAAGGAAAAAATAGAAACAATAATAATTCAGGACCAAGAGAGAATAACCCCCAATAGAACCAACTTGTTGGGGGAAACTAGAATCAGGGGAACCAAAACCCTCGAGGGGGCAATAATAACAAACACCAAGGGAAGAATAAAAACAATCTTTAGACAAAATTCCTGTGTGCCCTTTGCGGTGAGTATGGCCATTATGCTCACCATTTCCCTCAAATCGTTGACTTTAAATGGATGAAAGAATATGGAAATGTACCACGTCCCCCAACATCGCTTTCCCCTCAGCAGGCCCCACAATAATATGTGCAGCAACCACCCCCAACCATGCTACAAAACCCCATTCAACACCAAGGGGTGATGAACACCCAACATGAGATTTAGCCTTCCCCACCACAGATGGGACAATATCCAAACCCAGGCATTTCTGCAGATCGCACTATACTCACTAGCAAGGAAGAAGTTCTTCTACAAATGCGCAGTCGTCAATATAGCACACCCCCTGACCCTGCTCCCACTACCTCAGAAGAAACCCCAGTCACAAGTGGACCACCTTTGATGATTCCACTCCATAATGCTGAGATACCCCTTCGTATTCCTCTCATCCCATTGCGACGAAATGTCAACAAACCTCAGGCTAGGGAAACCCACAATTATAGTCTGGTCGATGACTTGGTAGAATATCCTGCTGCCATGTCAGTTTTAGAAGTCCTTCAAACTTGTCGTACTCAACATAAGTCATTACTTTCTTCCCTAGGGGTAGTCGACCCTACTGACACATGACTCATCACCTTTGATATTGATAGCGAGTAACCCCATCTCCCCACTCTGGTAGCTTTCCAGATACCGGTTAAAATCTGGAACATCGCAGTTCATCGTTGCATCATTGATGAAGGTGCATCCACATGCATCATGTCCAAAACCATATGGAAAACACTTGGCTCCCTTAATCCTATACCATCCACCATCACTCTCAGAGCTTATGATGGATTCCCATCCTATCCTGAAGGCCTCTTTCAAAATGTCCCCATTGAACTCGGGGGAAAGAATATCCTTATTGACATTGAATTTATCGATGCTCTGCTCGATTACAACTTCTTGTTTGGACGTAGCTACATGTACGCTAGGAAGGTTGTGGCCTCTTCTATGTTTCACACAATGATGTTCCCCCACAATGGGAATATCATCACCATCAACCAAGTGTCACATTATGAGCTCAACCCTTCCTCCAACATCGATAACATCTTACCTTTTGTCCACACTAATCTATATGCCTACCCAATCATCGATATGGGTCTCAGAATTTTCAAAGACCCATCCTTGCTAGGGACATAACATGGAGCATCGCCGCTCATAGATCCCTCAGCACAAGTTTGTGTCATCTCATCCAATGGAATAGAACCTAGAGATACCCTTCCTCCCACAGAGGATTCCTTACTATCTAACATCTCATTTGTCACAGAGCTCCTTCCTCAAGAATCCCTTGAAATCTCTTTTGCTCCACCTGTTCCTAATTCCACCCTCCCCTAGGGCCACATCCCAGTTTCGGAGATAGTCCCCCAAGCCATTACTCAAATCACCTTCTTTTACCCCCCACTGCATCGGGTGTACAAGATTTCCAGGTACCTGCAACGCCTACCCTTCCCAATATGATGCTGGAAGTTCTAGTATGGTATCTACATCCACCTGCGATGGTCCCTCAACCATCCCTCCCTCCCCAAACCGAAGGAATATCGATGTAGATTCCAATACTTAATCCAACCGCACCAACCTCAACCCCACTCACTAGTTCCATTACTATAGCTCGCAGAAGATGGAAGAAGAAAGATCCCACCACTCCACTTCCTCCACAAGTTCAGCCCCCTTGCACACTATGAGAGAAAGAAGGACACCCCACCAATAAATTCCCATCTCTTCCCGAGCTATGCAATTTAATTCAACTCCCTCGAGAAACAACACTACTCATCACTTCCTCTAGTACTTCCACTGCATCCCCTAATACAGGTAGCAAAGGGCTGCGAACCAAATTCATGTGTGCCAGTTGTTCAGAGTATGGTCGTTACACCCACCATTTCCTGACATTACCTCAATTTCGACAGATGCTAATGGCAATATGCCAAATCTTTCAGCAAGAACTCCTTCCATCTGCATCATCTCAACCACATGTCACTAACATCCACTATGTCACGACATCAATCAATGAACGTATGAGATATCCTTTCTCTCTATACGAATCACTTGATCATTTCACATATCAATGTCCTATGATCATTGGATATAGGTGTCACCAAATGGACCTTATTCAAAATCCTACACCCTCCTCACTGCCAGCAGAACCAATAATTACCCCTAATCCATCACCTGATGTTGTTCATATCTTCTCTCCTGAGCCTGAGAAACTCCCTACTCCCCCATGGTTCCTAGATGGTTTATATGAGGATTTTCCCCCATATCCCCCCAATTCTCCAGTTCATTTCCCCATGGACATTTTACGCCCGAATATCATTTTCAACCCACAATATATTGATATTTGGTTTATGTCGAGCGAACCATCGCAACCCCCTTACGTCAACCCCCCTACCTCTTCACCACCAGAAGACAACCACACGGTGACAATCACTAATGTTACTCTCCTAAATCCCCTATATTCACGACAGTTCCACTGTGACAAAGACATCTTCGAGGAATTAAATACCCCCAATTGCCCATGGGCTCCATCACAGAGAACTCTATCTTTCATAATAATCCTTTGCGCCTCCTATCCAAAAATCCATATACGCAATTGAAACCAAAGAATTTCTCCCATTAGGGCATATAGATTGGTTCAATAATCCTATCCCTGCCCCCGACACTTTTGAAGAAGGAAATATGGCCAACATTTCTCCCATCGTCAAAATTGATATTTCCATCAAACCTGGAATCATAGAGGAAATCACCATAGGCACTACATGCTCTCCTGAAGAACTCATAGCTTAGAAAGCTCTCTTCCGAGAATACAGGGACATTTTTGCCTAGTCATACACACAGATGCCTGACCTTGATCCCTCTATTGTTGAGCATCGTATAGACACATGGCCTGATATCACACATGTACGACAGAAGCAACATCAACTACACCCATCCAAAGCAGTGGCCATCAGAGCCAAGATTGAAAAATTATGCACTACTGGGTTCATATACTCCATCACATATATGTCATGGGTCTCCAACCTCGTCCCTGTTAACACAAAATAGGGCACTATTCGCTTCTGTACAGAATTTCATGATCTCAATCATGCCTGTCCCAAAGACAACTTTCTAACTCCCTTTATCAACCAAATTATTGATGATTGTGCCGGTCATGGGGCTTTTTCCTTCATGGATGGTTTCTCTAGCTACAACCAAATTTAGATTCACCCAGTCGACCAATATAAAACCACATTCATTACCCCTTGGGGGAGTTTTGCTTATCATGTCATGCCTTTTGGCCTCAAGAACACTAGCACAACTTTCCAATGGGCCATGACATACATTTTTCATGATCTGGCTCATATCATCCTCGCATACTTGGATGAACTCACCGCTCGATCCAATAAATGCACTCAACATCTTGACGATTTACAGATCATCTTCCAAAGGTGTCGTCAATACAATATCCACTTGAACCCCCTCAAGTTCATATTTTGCGTCACCACTGGATGCCTCCTTATCGTTTCCCAACATGGCATCACCATGGACCCCCTCACGATCCAAGCCATCACAAAAATTCCCCCACCATGGAATTTACGCCAACTGCAGAGTCTACAAGACAAAGATTACTTTCTACAATGATTTGTTCCAGATTACACCACTCGCACACATGACTTCCTTCACTTGCTATGCCACGACATCCCATTCCAATGGGATGAACATGCCCAAACCAATTTTGATGATATTAAAGAGGAACTCTCCAAGGCCCTATTGATTAGTCCACTCGACTATGACTGTGACTATATCCTCTACTTATCGGCCTCAACTATCTCAATAGCAGGAGTTCTCATCCAACTAGGGGATGATGACTGTGAGCATGTAAATTACTACATTAACAAAAATATTTCAGGACCACCCTTGAAACACAATCACCAAGAGAAAATCACCCTTGTAGTTGTCCTCGTAGTCTAAAAACTACACCATTACATTCTTCTTTGAACTACCAAAGTCGTATCTGATTCCAACCCCATGCAATACTTGCTCAGTCACACACAAAATCATTGTAAATTTTCCTGATGGATCATCATCCTTTAGGAGTACGACCTCAAATTTTCAACAACCAAGATCAAGAAATCCCTCATCCTTGTCGAACTCATTATGACATTCCCCTCTGATACTACCAGTTCTCTCGTCAATACATAATTCCCCAATGAACATCTCTTTTACATCCCCTCGGATGATCCCTGGTACAATGATCTCGTCGTCTACCTCTGAACACAGAAGTTTGGAAGTCACCTTTCCTGAGATAATCATCAATGTATTTGACACCAGGCCCCTCACTACCTCCTCATCGGTGACATATTATATCGACGAGAATTCGACACCATACTCGGTCGATGTTTGACCATTGACGAGGATGATAGAGTCTTGAATTATTCCCACAGCGGCGCCTATGGTGGCTACCTCTCAGGGATGTCCATTGTCCAGAAAGTCATTTGAGCAGGCTACTTTTGGCCCACATTGTTTCAGAATTGAATTCACACTGTGAAGTGATGTGAAAAATGTCAGCTATATGCCAATAAAGCATGAGCACCACCTACTTTTTTACACCCAGTCATTACTATCGGCCACTTTTGCAAATGGGGCATAGACTTCATGACTTACAACCCTCCATATAGAAATGGACACAAATACATCGTCATTGTAGTCGATTACTTTACCAAATGGGTCGAAGCCATGCCTAACTTCAATAACACCGCTGACACTGCAGTGCGCATTTTCTTTCACCACGTCATCTCCTGCTTTGGAGTCCCACTACAGCTCATCTCCAATCATGGGAAACACTTCAAGAATGATATTTTCATCGAACTTTCCTCCAGGTTAAGCTTCTCCCACAATTTTTCCTCCCCATACTACCTGTTGAGACTCTTTTGTCACCTAAATTAGAAAAATAGAGATGCTTACAAGCCCAGTTGGGTTAGCTAGGAAAGGCAACATTGAATTCAAGAGTTATAAACATCAATCATATGATATAAATAAAAGAATAAACTAAGAATGATAAGAAAAACTAAACTAGAGTGCATAAGGACATTAGAACAAGAAATAAACAACATTCATGCCACCAATGGAAATGATTGTATTAGTGGAAAGAAAACACCAAAGAGAAAGAGAGACTTATGGGCCTCCTCTTCCTCCAAGGGAGGGCTCTTGAACCCCCAAAGATTGAGCTCTTCTTACAAGTAACAAACTAGAAGGAAATGGTGAATAAAATCCAAAGCACATTCACTTAAGAGGTGATATAAATGGCTAAATGGGATGGTGCTTGTATTCTCTTGACAAGGAAAGAGGATCCTCCAAGAGAATATAGGCAGCATAACAATACAAATGAATTCCTTAAAATTGTAGTGTACCCATGGCCTCCTTTTATAGCATAGCTTTGGGGTATTATTCAACCAACTTTTAGTGTGAATAAGGGGCCCTTTAGGGCACCCTTAGGTCTTTGACCAGCCCCCTAATCAGATTCAGCTGAGATTTGGGCGTCAAATCGACTTGGAAGATAAACCAAAAGTGAGTGGAAGGTTGACCACAATCATAAATGCGTCGTTCTGAGAGGTGCATAGTTTTTTGCGTCCACAGTCACACATCGTGCACATGTGCACTTTTATTGCGTTTCTGGATGATGCATGTGCGCACGCTCCCTATGTAGTCTTAGCGCATGCTAATTTTATAACTGTTTGTATAGTTTTGGACCTTTTGGAAATCATTTTTGGTCCATGAGTGAACTAATGAGTGTTTTGAAGATGTTGGATTCCTTCAACCATTTGCGGACAAAATTCTGGTGATAACATATGCCCCTTGATGTGTGAGGTTAGGAGCATACGTATAGTCAAAATACATCAATGTTTCTTCTACTGAGAGTACCTTTGTAAGAAAGAGCATTTTTGGGAGTATTAAGAGCGACCCATTGGAGGGAGATGGGAACCTGTAAGACCCATACCTTTCACAAGGGGTGGAAAATTAAAACTATGTAGAAATGAGGCAGGCATGCCCCATGCTCATGTTATGTAACTCAAAAAAATGTGTAAGACATTAACTGAAGTTGTGTGTTGACGTAGATCATTGTAGTGCTCTCTAGGGCGGTGTGAGAATAAACCGAGGACAATTATAATGGTGAACAAACTCTAAAAAAGGTAAGGACAGCTGTGAGAGGTGTCAATAATGTGTAGACATTGATAGTCTATCAGATTTCAAAGGTCTTTGGCATGTATAAAAATAACTACAATAGTCGCAAAGTAAGACCCAACACCACATGATAAAGTGTTGAAGTCAAATGTCATGGGGGTCAACGATAGCAGAGAACAATGATGGTTCTCTCTATGTCATCCGAGACTCCTCATTGTAAAGGTAATGAGAGTCAAGATATTGTCACCCTTTTGGAAACTATGTTGATGTCGACAGAAAAGGGAGACGTGACTCCACGAAGAAAAGGGCTTCATGAAATCCACTGGATGAGATCAGGAACTGGTGAGAAAAATGGATGAAGTCAAGAAGTAGTGAGACTCAAGACTATCCTTGGTTGGGGATATATGTGATGTATGAGTGGCAGCAACCGTGAAACTGAATCTCATTGTCAAGGGGACAACTAGACGTGGGTTAAATTGTGCCAGAAGCATAACAAAGTAGACAAACACATAGATCAAAAAGGTCTATGGACTGTAAGATACTCAAGGTTTATGGATAATGTCAATGATAGGAGGAAGTGAAAAATTCCCCAATCAAGGGAGACTAGGGTTTCTTTGCTAGAAAAGGAAGGTCGCTAAAGGTGACAAAAGAAAGCTATGTAAATGCGAGAAAGAGGGGTGATCCGGATTATTTTTGGCACGAAATGAGAGCGGAGATATAATAAAGAAATGCACAGAGATATTGCAGATATTCAATAATATAACATAAATGTATCAGATATGCGACCATAAACACAGATATACAACAATACATGATTTCTATTAATCAAAGAAATGTACAGAGACTGTAAAAATACAGAGTGAAAGACTCGCTAGAATGGTGGCAGCTTATCTCTGAGA
>JZKD02S0133523.1:1187939-1198834 GCA_000966675.3 Picea glauca
AGTGATGGGGTAGGGGTATTCATTGGTTCTGTTGGAGGGAGGGGTGTAGGGTTTTGAATAAGGTCCATTTGGTGATGCCTGTATTCAATGATCATAGGACATTGATATGTGAAATAATCAAGTGATTCACATAGAGAGAAAGGATGTCTCATATGTTCATTGACTGAGGTCATGACATAGTGGATGTCAGTGACATGTGTGTGAGATGATGCGGGTGGAGGAGGTTCTTGCTGGAAGCTTTGGTGAATGGCCATTAGAGTCTGTTGAAATTGAGGTAACACCAGGTAGTGGTGGGTGTAATGGCCATACTCAATACAGATGGCACATGTGAATTTGGTTCGAAACCCTTTACTACTTGTGTTAGGGGAGATAGAGGTAGTACTTGATGAAGCGATGAGTAGTGTTGGTGCTCGAGGGAGTTGAATTAGATTGCATAGCTCTTGTAGAGATGGCAATTTGTTGATGGGGTGTCCATATTTTTTGCATAGTATGCAAGGAGGTTGGACATGTGGGGGTGGTGGAGTGGTGGTCTCTTTCTTCTTCCATCTTCCCCTAGTTGTAGTAGGGGTGCTAGTGAGTGGGGATGTAGGTGGGATGGTGGGGGTAAGTATAGGAATTTGCATCGGGATTCCTTCTGTTAGGGGAGGGGGGGATGGTTGAGGGACCATCTTAGGTGGATGTAGATACCATAATGGGATTGCTAGCACCATGTTGGGAAGGGTAAGCGTTGTGGCTACTTGGAAATCTTGTACATCTGGTGGAGGGTAAATGAAGGGGATTTGAGTAAGGGCTTAGGGCATTGTCTCCCAAACTAGGATGTGACGTTGGGGTAAGGTGAAATCAGAAATAGGTGAAGTTGGAGGGTTTTCAGAGATATCCTAAGGAAGAAGCTCTGTGACTAATGGGACATCAAATATAAGGGAGGCCTCATGGGGAGGAAGGGTATCTCCAATTTCAGTTCCATAGGGAGGAAGGGTATCTCCAATTTCAGTTCCATTGGATGAGACGACACATATCTGTGTGGAAGGATGAATGAGTGGTGGTGCTCCATGGTATGTCCCTAGCAAGGATGGGTCTTTGAAAATTTCGGGGCCCATCTCAATGGGTGGGTAAGCATCAGGATTAGTGTGGATGAAGGGGAGGATGTTGTTGATTTTGGTAGATGGGTTAGGCTCATAATGTGAAATTTGATTGATGTTGATGATATTCCCATTATGGGGGAACATCATGGTTCAAAACATAGAAGAGGCTACTGCCTTCATAGCATACATGTAGCTACGACCGAACAAGATATTGTAATCGAGGGGGGCATCGATAACCTCAATGTCAATAAGAATGGTTTTTCGCCCGATTTCAACGAGGAAATTTTGGAAGAGCCCTTCAGGAGAAGATGGTCATCCGTCATAAGATATTAAGGTAATGGTAGATGGTATGAGCTTAGGGGAACCTAGTTTCTACCAGATGGATTTGGACATGATGCATGTGGATGCACCTTCATCAATTATGCATCGATGAACTATGATGTTCCAGATTTTAACTGGTATTTGAAAAGAAACGAGAGTGGGGAGGCGAGGTTCTCCACTATCGAGATCAAATGTGATGAGGTGGATATCGGGAGGGTCGAATACCCCCAAGGTGGAAAGTAATGCCTTCCATTGAGTGGGACAAGTTTGAAGGACTTCTAATACTGACATGGTGGCAGGATATTGTGCCAAGTCATCGACCAGACTATAATTATGAGCCACCCTATCCTAAGGGTTGTGGACATTCTTGCGCAATGGGATGCGAGCAATACAAAGGGGTGTTTCAGTATTAGGGTGAGGAATTATCAAAGGGGGTCCAGTTGTGACTGGGGGTTCTTCTGAGGTGGTGGGAGAAGACTCAGGGGGTGCATTGTATTGATGAGTGTGTGTTTGTAGAAGAAATTATTCCTCTCTAGTGAGGAGGATAGTGCGATCTACAGGATTGCCCAGATTGGGATATTGTCCCATCTGTGGTAGGGTAGGCTGCATGTCTTGTTGGGAGTTCATTGACCCTTGTTGCGAAATGGGTTTTTGCAACACATCTGGGGGTGGTTGCTGCACATATTTTTGTGGGGCCTGCTGAGGGGCAGGCGGTGTTGTAGGACATTGTCTATTCACATAGTCTTTCATCCATTTAAAGTTAGCGATTTGGGGGCAATGGTGATTATAGTGACCAAACTCACCACAAAGGGCACAAGGGAAGTTGGTCCGAAGGTTGTTTTTATTTTTCCCTTGGTGTTTGTTGTTATTACCTCCTTGAGGATTATGGTTCCCTTGATTCTCGTTGCCCCTGGTAGGTTGATTCTATTGGGGGCCCTTCCCTCCTAGTCCTAGATTATTTTTATTTTAGTTTTTTCCTTTCTTTTTGGCATTATTCGACGGATGGGTCTGATTGGTCATATTTAGTTGTTCAAAGTGGCAAACTTGTTGAATGGGAGAGGGTTGAACAAAGTAAACCCCTGCATGTTGTTTCCATTGTTGAGAGGCAATGGGCTGGGGAGGACTAGGAAATGGGAAGTAAGGGTTATGTTGTGGTACTGATCCATAAGGTACATAGGAAGACATGATAATTTCACTAGTTCTTAGGGTATAAGTAGGAGTAGAGGGTTTCCCAGAATTAGGTTGAACAATTGGGCACGTAATGGGTGCCGGCGGGGGTCCACTTATGGGTAGAGGAAGGGAAATAGGGTATGGTTGTTGATAAGGGGTAGGGGGATAGTAAGGATTTCCTCAATATACCGGTGGATATGGATATGTACCATATGTAGTTGGTTGTGGGGGGTATGGATTGTGGTGTGACATGGTACCAATCAATCCATCCGCGGAGTGAGACATCCCTAGTTTGTCTTGCCCGAATGGCACGGGTCTCGGGACATCCGGTAGTACCATATATAAGTACTCTACTCTGAGTAAATGAGTTCGAATGGTTGGGTCTTGCTAATGGCCTCTTCTTCAGACTGGGGGAAGGTGGTGGCCACATCTTTGGCAAGGAGGGAAACAAGTGATTTGAAGAACCAATTGAGACATTGTTGTGGGGTGGCTTCAGCTTTGCAGAGACTATGTCACCGATGCCATTAATGAATGTGGTCAGTGATGTGCATGGAGGAGGTTTGTTTAAACTCTGAGAGTAGTTAGAGACCATTTTCATTATGAATTGGTAATTGAAAGAAGTTCAAAAATGCTTTTGCCAAGGATTATAAGGTCACATGGGACCTAGATTTTTCTTCTACATACCACTTGGCTAATGAGCCAGTGAGTGTGCATTGAAATAAAATCAATCAGATGGAATTTCCAATGATGTTGTTTGAAAAGAACCATAAGTGTAAGGTCATGATATGGTTGGCGGGATCGTCTCCTACTTTTCCTTCAAACTTGGGGATGCTTGAAGGAAGTTTGGTAGGCATTGCAGGCCATGTGGGGTTCTGCAATATAGGATCATTGGTGAGTCTATTCAGATCCAGTATGTTGAGGGAATCCAAATATGGTATCTTAGGTAGTGGCAGAGGATTAGTTCTATCCATGGTGTGAGTGTTTTGAGTACCTGACCCTTGAGGGGGACTAGGTGGGTTTGTACTTCCCCCTTGAGAAGAAGTTGGCCCCCCGCTTTTGTGTAAAGGAGAGTGAGAGGATGGTTGACCTTGGGAGGTGGACCCAAGTAAAGTGGAACAGAGTAATGTCGATCCCAAGACATTAGCACTCACGGGGGTGTGAGAAGGTGAAGCCGATGAGTGGGCAAGACTAGGAACTCCCCCTAGGAGAGGAGGCAAATTTAGCAAGCCTCTGGAATGACGAATATTATGTGGGTCCCCTATGATGTCCGACGAGCTAAGTGGATGTGTGTAAATGGGGATGAGAGCAATAAATGGTCAAGAACCTTTGTTGTAATTTTTTGAACCTTCATAATATATTTCAGAATTAGATGTAATCAGAAGGGAATCATACGTAAATCATTTTGATGAAGAAGTATATATGTGGATAGGTGGATTTTGTCCATGTAGGAGAATAAAGAAAACATATGCTCGTGTCCTAAAAGACGTAACATCCTTCCTATCAAATATCACTGGACCTTCCAATAGCACTCGACAGTGAGGTATGAAGTCGTCGGAAGAGGAACTAATGAAGGATGAAGTATTCAGTTATAATGAGGGGTAGAGGGTGGATATCTCGAAAGAGCTGGAGATATTTCCCAATAGCCACACAAAATATGATCAAGGTGAAATTGCAGCCCACAATTACCACCTGGGTAGATGTCCTAAAATTTTGTCACTAGGTACCTTGGTCAAAGTGAAACATTTATATTTTTGACCTCAGAAATGGTTCATGAGATGGATCTCGTCCAAGAGGTGGGTTCCTCAAGGGGGAATGCAAATAACAATTGGACCTCATCCTTCAACCCTTCATGGGTATCTCCCTGCCTTATGATGTAGGAACACTTGACTTGGAGGATTTGAAAGTTCCCTATTTGTCAACTTCTACGATTTTCACGATGTCAGAACCAGATAACATGGAGTTATTTGGATGCCTATCACCGAGATCCTACCTAGACTAAAAAAATTCTTTTGGTGCCTCCCGTGGAAGAAAACTTAGTGAGTTTTTAGAAATATTTTAGGTGTGGTTGTTTGAGAGATTGGGGGCGTGAACCAACCTTGTTGAAATTAAGTGGGAGTGGATAGTATTGTCAAGAAAAGGGTGGGGCATTTCGGAATCCTGTTGGAGGAAACTTACTTTTATCTCCATGATTTAAAAAAAAACATTATATGAGTCATTGGTGAACTTTGTGTGTGAACAAGTGAAAGTGTGCCAATTTTTAATAATTTAGGTGTCACCTTGCTGCATGTGGACTTCACTTGGTCCTTAAAGTATTGATTACCTAAGTTACTATGATTCATTGGTACAACCTTGTGGAATTTTAAAGTCCATAGGAAATTATCATGTGGACATGTGGGTCATTGCTATTCCTTTAACTCCCTATTGTGATTTAATCTAAGAAAGATTTGAAACTATCCTATATTGTGCACATGTGGGCATGTATGGTCCCGTTACAAAACCTTTAAAGTTCCCTAGTGATTTAATCTAAGAAATTAAATTTCACCACTATCCTATCTTTGTAGCATGTGGGGATGTATGGGTCCTTACAATCTTAAGATGTGTTTGAAAAAATAAACTAAGAGGAGTCCTGAGGGGGGTTGTTGTCATCTCCTAAAGATTTTGTCTTTTTAAGGGAGATGAAATTTTCCCTCAATCTCTTTATGATTCTCAAGATCACTTTGGGGTGCAAGAGAAGAGAATACTCAACGATTGATATCCAATTTCTAGTCCCAATGCATGTTTTATATGTGATGTAGAATGATTCCAACTTAAATTTTAATCAAAGCAAGCCATCCATGTGGAAAAATGAAAGAAAAAGAGGGAATTATGATTTTAACTCCCTAAGTGCCTATGTTTTGACTAATCCCTTCATATGGAGAGGGTATCTAAGTGTGTTTCATATTACAATCTGTATGGAATCAATTTTGAGAAGGCTATGGGCCTTCAACAGATCACAAAAACACTTTCAATATTTGATTTTCTGGACAAATGCTCTGGTCGCAAAGTAGACAGAGGCACTGTGAGCACCAATGCATGAACTGAAAAATGGCTTATGGGTGCAAGTGCACAAAATGCGCTAAGAAATACAGTGGTTTTGGTTCACATGGGCTGAAGACAAACCTGTGGGTTAAAACATGTGCGCATTGTCTATTACATGGCCATGAAGAAAATTTCGGATGGAATTCTCTTAGCTCAACTTTGAATTTCCATTTTTGTAGGTC
This sequence comes from Picea glauca, assembly GCA_000966675.3. NCBI lineage: Eukaryota > Viridiplantae > Streptophyta > Pinopsida > Pinales > Pinaceae > Picea > Picea glauca. The sequence continues at coordinate 1,193,773 of JZKD02S0133523.1, forward strand.
GACTTGGGCTGATTATGGTTCCTGCAAGTTAAAGAAACAAAAGGAAGAGCTAAAATAACCCAAATGGGGGAGGAAATTGATACCTTTCCCTAGTGGAGTCACCAATATGTTGTGTCTCTTTTGTCGCCTAAATGAGCAAAATAGAGATGCTTACAAGCCCAGTTGGGTTAGCTCGGAAAGACAACAATGAATGAAAGAGTTAGAAACATCAAGCATATGATATAAATAAAAGACTAAACTAAGAACGATAAGAAAAACTAAACTAGAGTGCATAAGGACATTACAACAAGAAATAAACAACATTCATGCCACCAATGGAAAGGATTGTATTAGTGGAAAGAAAACACCAAAGAGAAAGAGAGACTTATGGGCCTCCTCTTCTTCCAAAGGAGGGCTCTTGAACCCCCAAATATTGAGCTCTTCTTACAAGTAACAAACTAGAAGGAAATGGTGAAGAAAATCCAAAGCACATTCACTCAAGAGGTGATATGAATGGCTAAATGAGATGGTGCTTCTATGCTCTTGACAAGGAAAGAGGATCCTCCAAGAGAATATAGGTAGCATAACAATACAAATGAATTCCTTAAAAATTTAGTGCACCCATGGCCTCCTTTTATAGAATAGCTTTGAGGTATTATTCAACCATCTTTTAGTGTGAACAAGAGGCCCTTTAGGTCACCCTTAGGTCTTTGACCAGCCCCACAGTCCGATTTAGCCGAGATTTGGGTGTCAAATCGACTTGGAAGCTGAACCAGAAGTGGGTGGAAGGTCGAAAACAATAATAAATGGGTTGTTCTGAGGGGTGCATGGTTTTTTGCATCCACAGTCGTGCTTCGTGTGCAGGTGCGCTTTTATTGCATTTTTGGATGATGCATGTGCACGTGCTCCCTATGTAGTCTTAGAGCATGTTGATTTTATAACTGGTTGTATAGTTTTGGAGCTTTTGGAAATGTATCTTTTGTCCATGAGTGAACTAATGAGTGTTTTGAAGATGCTAGATTCCTGTAACTATTTGCGAACGAAATTCTGGTGGTAACACTACCCTCAGTCCAATGGATAGGTAGAGGTAGTCAAAAAGGTCCTCAAAACCATGTTGCAGTGCACGGTTAACAAAAATAAGACCAATTGGCATCATATATTTTTTTCTGCACTATTGGCATATCACACAACCGTTAAAAATTCCACTAGTTTCACACCATTTCATCTATTCCATGGGGTCGAGGCCACTCTACCCATCAAGTGTGAAATTCCCACCTTACGCATTGCTATTGAGCTATTACTAGACACTACTCCAATGGAGCATCACTTGATGAAGTTAGAGTCACTAGATGAAGACCTTCATTCTTGATTATAGAACAATGAGGTAGCCAAAAAATGATCAAAGGGCACCTTTTATCGCCATGTCAACCTTTTCTCATTCAAAAAAATTGACATCATCCTTGCTTACGATATCACTCATGATACCCTTGGCCATGGAAAATTTGAGTCATCATGGCATGGACGTTACATCATCCGACATTTCCTCACTAAATGCGCCTACATCCTGGACCCCCCCGAAGGTCACCCTCTCAAAGAACCTGTCAACGGGTTGTACTTAAATAAATTATATGCCTAAGCATAGCCATTCCACACTAGGCTTTTTCTTTTTGGACACATTTTTGTAGAGATTTTAATGTTCTTTATTCCCTCCATGCCTTGTGTCTAATATACCATTTATGTTCTTGATAGATGCCTCCTCCATCAGCCTACCACATCAGTTAAGCCGAAAAAGCTAGCTGATGGACACAAAATCTCTCTTCGGCTGCTTGGGCCCTCTATTCCCCCTCACATGAACTTCTCCACTCTAGTGGCATATGTTTCATCTCAACAACCAATAACCAAGCAGAGTACACAACCTTCATTAGCCTACTCGCCAAGGCTAGTCACCCCGATATCTTCCACCTTAGCATCTTACTAGATTCCCAGCTCGTTGTTCTTCAGCTCAACAATGTGTACCATGTCCAAGATCCTTACCTCTTCCGCAAATACCTGCAAAGTTAGACTTTTATCTTGACATTTTGATTCAATCACATTTACACATATTCCAAGACAATTTAATCAAATAGTAGATAATATGGTTAACCTAGTGTTAGATTGACATTTATCACACCAAGAGACCATCACACATACATAAATCATCACAAAGTCTGTCACAACCTATAGATTAGACATCATAAAAAGAATTAAAAATCATCATCACATGTGAACATCATATAGATCCAAAATGTATATCCATATATATATATATATATATATATATATATATATATATATATATATATATATATATATATCGATCAATATGCCATCAATGTATACAAAAAATAGTACAACATGTCCAAAATCCGTATGCAGGTGAACCACCTCACCCCTATAAGTTCGAAATCAGTGTCACAACACCATATACAAAATGGGCTCGCAAGCGTATATAAATACAAACATACATATACAAAGTCACTCATGGAGCCTCTAGAGCTCCACCACATGGTCCTCTCTCTGGAGGAGGTGCCCCACTAACTAGGGGTCCCTCAGGCCCTGGGGAAACCACCCAGTCATTGTTGCCCCTGCTACAGGTTCTCTATGGATCAATGTCCACGACTCTATTGGAAGGCCCATAGACTTCTCCAAGACTCCCCCATCCTAGATCTGAGCCCACATGCCCTTTGACACTCCCTGTAATATCACCTCCAATCGGCGAAGAAAATCATCAAACTCTTTGTTGGCCCTCATCGAAGGAGGATGTGATGACCCTGCACCTGGGTCATCATATCGGTACCTCCTACTAGATCTATCGTCATCGGATGACCCCACACCAACCTCACCTCGCCTTATCTCTCCCTTACCCACAGCTCTCCTCACGGTGGTCTCACATGCCCCTGACAAGTTGACACTCTGATCAAATAAATATCTCATCCCCGAGGTCCCACATTTTCACACACAACAAAACAAGTGCTATAATCAACATCCATCCATACATAAAACATATACTATTCTATCTAAAAATCAAACCATCACATAAATCAACATAACTTTATAGTCGAACACCTCTCTAGGGGGTAGCACCATATCTGGGTCCTCCCGAAAGTCCACCCCACTATACAGGTATCGAAGTATGATATGTGGAATCTGATGCCACACCTGTGCAGCCTCTACTGTAAAGAAATGGCCACCCTCCCCACCCCCATGACAAACCAAAATCATCGCCCATTGCCTCAGTCGTGGATCTCACACACTAGGTGTGTCCAATAAAAATCTTGGTTGCAACATCGACAACCTCTCCAAAAACCAAGCTACCAAGATCGACGCAAAGGCAAGCTCCCTTGAATCCACAACTCGACACCATTGATTTTTCCCACCATATTAGCATGTAGCATCAACCCCCAAGAAAAGTTCTAACCACTTAGTTCCCTCTGGATGATCCTCAACTAACCACCACTAATCCACTGAGTAGCAAGAGACCCATAAACCCTCACAATCATCGATGAAATACACTGATGAACAAGGGCATCCATTTCCCCTATCCTCTCCATGGATCTTGACATGAAGTCCTCTCCACTACAATAGGTTTGGGCCAAGACATCCAATTTTCCATCCTTGGGTAACACGGGCTTCACCGGTAGCAGAGTTCCTAGAAAAGGAAGCCCTGTCAAAAAATACACATCCTCCATCACAGAGAATGCGACATGCTCACCTCGTGCAATGAAGCACTACATATCTGGGCTCCACATCAAGATTAGGAACTATAGCAGGTACTCCTATGCCCACACCAGTGAACACTCAAAAAACTTTAGCAACCCACAGGCTGCCAAAGGGCCCCGTACAACTGGCTCCTCATCTCTCAGTACCTCTCTCAGGTGCGCCCAATTCCCCTCCCTCCAGTGGACTAGAATCGTCAACTAGTCACCTGCATCCACACATGCAATATTTGATCAACCATCACAACCCATAAAAACGCCAAAATCTCCAAAAAAATATAACTTTTTACACCCTTCAACTTTGCCTCGAGGGTGCAGCTTTTTTCCCCATAGGCGCACACATATGCGTTCCTATTCATTCCACAGTTGTGCACTCAAGCATGACTATCGATGATACAAGGGCACATGCATGTTCTCCTTTCACACACAGAGATGCACCTTTTAGCGCGCATGTTCACTACACAGTGGCACATACATGTGCAACTGTCAGGATCATAGTCGCACACACATGCGCAATTGTTCTTCGAACAGACATGCACCCAATGCATGCGTGTTTTTCCCATTGAGGCACCCATGTGCATGACTATCCAAATTACATACGTGCACTCATGCGCGTGCATCATTTGATCTCCCATGCATTGGGGGGGCGACCCTCACAAAATCCTCCTATACGACCATTCGTACAGCCCTGCTCGAAAAATAAATCCTAATTGCTATGAAGGAGGATCTGACCACTAACCTGGCACTCACTACTCCTGGATCAGATGGCTCAATCTCCCAGAATCTCCAAATCTCCTGTTAAACCTCTCATACACTCACTGAGACAGAAGGTACAAAAGAGGTGGCATTATGGGCCCCACAGCTATATTGTTAAGAACCAAACATCGATATAGCATAGAAAAACCTCAGGAAAATTACTCAACGCCTTGAAAAACAAATAATTTCATATAATAAGCCTCTTCGAGGGGGCAACCTCCTTTTACCACACTTAAATGTTCAAGTACAAGATGATTCAAAATGAAAATGTCTCCTTGGCATATATAGGAGACTAGGAGGTATAATAACAACTAATGGCCTAAAGATGACATAAATAAAATAACATTACTAATATAATATGCCCTAATTAAGGGTTAATGAGCCAATATTAGGGCTTAACATGCCCCTCCCTTTGAGACAAGTGTTGTCCGCAACGCTTGAGTAACTCTGGATGCTCTTGTATAAAAGACTCATCTTCCCAAGTGGAATCTTCAGCCAGTAGTTTCTTCCATTTAATGAGATACTCTGAAATGGATCTATTCCTCAGCTGGCGAATTCTTGTGTCAGTGATG
>JZKD02S0133523.1:1203411-1223075 GCA_000966675.3 Picea glauca
CTCTTCGAGGGGGCAACCTCCTTTTACCCCACTTAAATGTTCAAGTACAAGATGATTCAAAATGAAAATGTCTCCTTGGTATATATAGGAGACTAGGAGGTATAATTACACCTAACGGACTAAAGAAAACATAAATAAAATAACATTACTAATATAATTTTCCCTAATTAAGGGGTAATGAGCCAATATTAGGGCTTAACATATATATAGTCCATTGTGCCACACTTCCATGCTCAATTACAGGAGCTTCGGTCGTCCATTTTCTAATCCGTCTTCAGCCAAGAGATCAGGATCCTACCCCCTACACAATCACATCCCCCAGGTCACCATCCATCCTCAGCCCCAGAGGACACAATTTTCTCACATCCTTCCTAGGTACGCCTACTTATATTCACAAGTTATTGAATTACTATTATATGTTCTTTATCTTCAGATATTGTTCATGTCGAGTATTCGATTTTCATGTGTGCAGGTACTTGCTCATCATACATCAATGCTACCCCTTCAACTATATCATCGACACTGGCATGTAATCATTCTCTATGAATATAAATTGCATCTCCCAGTCACACCCTCTGATCTTTGCCTCTAGGATTCCCCCATCCGACTCTATAATAGTCACACCTCCACTTGATTTTCAGTATTGTCAACCGGTATCACTCTCTGCCACATGAGTTGTCACAATTATAGTCCCCTCTAGAACTTTGAAACTCATGTATTTTTCACCCCATAGGGATGGGAGTCCCAATATTCTTTGCATTCCCAAGAATCAACCGCATGCTCCTTCTCCTCATTTTTCTAGCTTCCCCATAATAGACTCCTTGGTAATCTCATTACGATTCCCATTTAATTCCACCTCCATAGTATCATTAACCTTCCATTTCATCCACCATCATTTTTCCCATCTACATATTTTCCTCCATTCATTTCCCCGATACAGAAACCCACCTATGGGGCCCCCACCCTCCACCGGTTTTCCCAGCAACTCGTGTCCTCACCGGCCAAGCCATCTTTCACTGAGGCACCCGTTTCTGTATATGTACAGTTATCCCAACTTATTGTTCATTCATTTGGTAATTTTACAAAACCTTTGTTTTCTGCATTTACATAGCTTTCATTTGTCACCTTTAGAGACCTTCCTTTTACGACAAAGCAACCCTTGTCGCGCTTGGTTGGGGAATTTTTCACCTCCTACCCTTAATTAAATTATCCATAAACCCCAAATATCTTACAATCCATACACCTTTTGATCTCTGCGTTTTTCCATTTTGTCACACCTCTGGTCTAGTTCACCCACACCTATCTATCCTCTTGATGCTAGGTTCAATTTCACTGTTTTTTCCACTCATTCTTTAGATATATCCACAACCAAGGGTAGTATTGAGTCTCACCACTCCTTGACTTATTTCATGTTCCTCATCAGTTCTTGATCTTATCTAGTGGATTTGACGAAGCCCTTCGCTTCTTGGAGTCATGTCTCCCTATCTGTCGAGCTCAACACATTTTCCACGTGAGCGAGAGTATCTTGACTCTCATTACCTTCACAATGAGGAGTATCAGATGACATAGAGAGAACCATCATTGCTCTATGTTGTTGTTGACCCCAACAACATTCGACTTCAACACTTTATCATGTTGTGGTGGGTCTTATTTTGTGACTATTACAGTTGTTTTTATATTTGCCGAAAACCTCTAAAAATTGTTAGGCCATCAATGCCTGTGAATCCTCGACACTTCTTATAGGTGTCATCGCCTCTTTTCAGATTTTGTTCACCATCATAATTGTCCTCTGTCATTATCAACATGCCCCCGAGGGCACTTCATTCATCTACACCAACACACAACTTCAGTTACTATATTAAACATTTTTTACTTACATGACACGAGCATGGGGCATGCCCACCTCATTTGTACATAGCTTTATTTTTCCACACCTTGTGACAGGTTTGGGTCCTACAGGTTCCCCTCTCCCTCCAATGGGTCTCTCTTGAAACTCCCCTCAACACTCTTTCTTACACAGGTACTCTCTGTAGAATAAACATTAATGTATTTCAGCTATACGTATGATCCTAACCTCATACATCAGGGGGCATCTGTTATCATTGACATTCCATCCGCAAATGGTTACAGGAATCCAACATCTCCAAACACCTATTAGTCCACCCATGGCCCAAAAATGTATTTCCAAAGGGCTCAAAACTATACAATTGGTTATAAAATCAGCATGCACACAAAATACAAAGGAAGCATGTGCACATGTGCCAGTCGAAAATGCTGGAAAAGCGCACATGCACCCGATGCACGACTGTGGATGAAAAAAGCCGCACATACCACAAAACGGAGCATCTATGATTTTGGTTGACCTTCAACCCACTTCTGGTTCATCACCCAAGTTGATTTGAAACCCAAATCTGAGATGAATCCAAGTGGGGGGTTGGTCAAATACCTAAGGGTGCCCTAAAGAGCCCCTTGTTCACACTAAAGACTGGTTGAACAATGCCTCAAAGATTTGCTATAAAAAGAGGCCATGGCTGCCCTACATTTTCAAGAATTCATTTGTATTGTTATGCTACCTATATTATCTTGGGGGATCCTCTTTCCTCATCAAGAGCATACAAGCATCATTTCATTGGGCCATTCACATCACCTCTTGAGTGAATGAGCTTTGGATTTCTTCACAATTTCCTTTTAGTTTCTTATTTGTAAAAAGAGATAAATCTTTGGGGGTTCAAGAGCCCTCCCTTGGAGGAAGAGGGGACCCATAAGTCTCCCTTTCTCTTTGGTGTTTTCCCACTAATACAATCTATACATTGGTGGCATGAATGGTGTTTACTTTTTATTCTAATATCCTTATGCACTCTAGTTTAGCTTCTTTTATTTTTTTTAGTTTAGTTGTTTGTTTATTTGCTTGTTGTGCCTTATGTTTCTAACTCTTGCACTCATTTTTTTCCTATCTAGCTAACCCAACTGGACTTGTAAGTGTCCCTTTTTTCACATTTAGGTGATGAAAAGGATACAACAAGGCATTTTCCCTCATCTAATTGAATATCATTCTGGCTCGTCAACAAAAATGGCGCTAGAAGGAGGGAAAAATGACAAGTTGAGCCTGTGGAGTCATTTTCATTAATATATATTTTTTTAATTTACTAATGGATCCATCCCATATCCCTTTATCGAGATTTGATTTTAGCACTATACCTCCCAAACCTTCTAGAAAGATTTTACATTTCTTGTTGAAACTAGGATTTGATGGCAGGGGTGAAATCTCTACATATGAGCATGCATAAATTAATTTATGGAAATTGTGTGGTTCACACAATATTACTGATAGAAATATCATTTTCATGTTGTTCACTCTCACTTTTGTTGGCTCGGTCAAGAGCTAATGTGAGACTTTGTTGGCCGCCTCTATTCACATATGGGAACAATTTATACATGAATTTTTGCATTCTTTTGAGAGTTATTGTTATGATATTTGTTTTGCAAAGATATTAGAATTGAAGAAGAATGAGGATGAATCTCTTAAATATTTTGTTATCATATTTATCCATCTTTTCTATATATTTATTTTAGAATATAGGACCTCTAACAATGATTTGGTTTCATGTTTAGTTTCTCTTGCTAGTGAAACATATGAATTAATGAATGAATAATATAAATCATGTTCTAATGTTCCTTTACATGTGGATTTAGATTTAAATGAAAATGTTGAAAATTCTAATGGTTTTGATGGAATTCATATGTCTTGATATTTATTTACTACGGGGGATATATATAAGACAAATAATTATTTTTCGGAAGAAAGCTATGTATCCTCCCACCACTCCATTCCCTCGTACCTTCCTTCCCATGAAAAAGAGACCTCTTGTGTTGTAAATTCAAGTTCATATTTTTCTGTAGCTACCCAAGAGGAGGGTTCTCCTGTTGATAATGGGACACTTCAGGTCACACTGATGGTTATGTCAAGATCTCTTTATCCTATCTCATATTTTCCATCTCAAGGAATGGAGGAGGGAGATATGAAGCCAAAATTGAAAGATGATCACTTTGTTAATGAAGATAATATGGACACTCATGAAATCAATTCTTCCTCACCCATGGATAATTTGGAATTAGTTCCTCTTGTTTTGGATTGTTTTGTTGTTACAAATTCTCCTTGTATAACTGACATAGATAAAGATTGTTTTTCTATTGTTGATGGATCATTTATTGAAACTTCTTATTCGAACAATTATTGTGATTTTATCCCCTCTTCTAACCATGGATATATTCTGGAAGGATTTTCACATACTGATTTGTTCACTCTGGGAGAAGAAATAAAGATGTAGGAAATACCTCTTTTATCTCAAAAATCTGTTTTTAACTTGGAAGAATAAAACCATCTTGAGGTAGCATGTAATGGTTGTGAAACCACACCTAATGCAAATCCCACTAATTCACAATAAATCACCAATGTGAATAAGAAGGACGAACTATCACTCAAGGAGTCACTTTCTGAAAATTTTTATGGTTCTATAGAAGATTTTAATTCTCTTAATTCTTCCACTTATTATCACTTGTATCTTGATCTCTTTAATTGTTTAAATTTGCAGGGAGATACTCATACTCCTATTCAAATAGAATCAATGGGTTTGACCCTTGTTGAAGTACTTGATGGTGGTGATGTGCATTTGGACATTAGAGAGGATAAGGCCTCTTCCCATGAACTAATTATAACCAATCCTTATCATCCTTTTTCATGGGATGAAGAGTATTTTGTAGCAAATGTGTATCAAAGGATGCCTTCTTCTTTTTCTTCTTAATTTTTTATAAATAGTGAATCTCCTTGTTCAAGTATCCCTTTGTTGAATATTTTTAATAATAGCGGATTTCACCATTGTTTCAAAATTATTTCTCATACCATGGTTGGTCCTAACCCATACATATCAAATGATATCACTAGTCTATCTCAAGTAGTTGGTTACTTCAAATGTGAGTCTAGGGAGGATTGCCAAGATAATGAGGCACTTTGGTATTTGTCAATGGTTATGTTAGGGCCTTATTCTTTTGTCTTGTCTTTTTGGATAAAAAACTTTATTATCTTGAAGACTCTCTCACCGAGCACACTTTATATAAACTCTATGCATGATTTGCATTTGGAATTCTACTTTCCATCGAACTCTTTCGATCAATTCTATGATAGAAGTGCAGGTTTTCATGATATAATTGAAACATGGTTGGAGATATATTACTTAGAATGATTTACCATGAATTATCATTTTCACATATTTAATATGGTGAATAGATTTTATCATGCTTTAATTGTTTCTACTTTTAGTCAATTCTTATTCCAAGCTCTATCACTGATCATATTTCTTAAACATATGTCTGCATTATTGGGATTACTTGGATGGATACATTGGAATTATGAGTTTACATAGCTCCTTTTTCAGCCATTAGTAGTGTAGGATATGAATAGAATAGAATAAATTAGTGTCTTTCCTTTGCATAGTTTAGCTTTGCTTCCTAGTTTTTTTTTATTTAGTTCTCTATTTTCCTTTTCTTTTATTTACTATTCGTTGATTAATAAATGAATTCCCGGAAAAGGTGGAAAGACATAGAAAGATTTCCCACTAAATTTTACCTTGGATAGATTTTGAATTTAACTATGATGTGGGGAAAATTTACTTTATTTCATTCTTGATTTTTTTCTATGTGTTGAGAAATTTCTAAATCACTGATTTTTATGCATAATCACCATGTCAAATCATTTCCAATGCACTATGTCATCTTGCAAGTGGGATATTTTAAATTAAAAAAGTATTCACTCCCTCTTGTAATGAAAATGAAAACTTAGATTTGTCCTATATTCACATCTACATGATACTAATGGGAAAATTTTGCTTGGCTAATATACTTTTTAAGTTCTAATTTTGATGTCCCATACACATTGAATCTAAATTATGCGTATTAAAACTCTTCCCATCTGTTAATGAAAGTAGAATTCAAGCCACTCCAAGTCTGTTCAATTTCCTTAGCTGAATATTTTTCCTCAGTTTTGGAGTTATCCAAATCTTTTATTTCTGATCCACTCTTTTCTTTAATCACTTTCAGCCAACATGAATTTTCTTCATGGACTTTTTGTATAATAAGCTTAGCTGATTTTTTATTTATTTTATTTTTGTTATTTTCTATCATCACTTGTAGTTTTAATTTTTTAGGCATTGGATATCATTGTCATATGCTCTGTTCAATGGGTCTTTTAAGTACGATTATTATTTTTACATTATATCTTTCTTCACCCAAGATTCCTCTCTTATACAAAAACAATAGGTATTGTTTCAAGCTTCCTAGAAACACATTTGTGAAATTCTGGGCAACGTGGTCATTTGAATATTTTGCGGTTGTCTTTTTTATAAAATTGTTTGGGAACACATATTTTATTCCCCAATCCAATGATTGACTAAAGACTCGACCTTAGCACTACCAATACATTAAGTTTTCAATCTATTTTTTATAACTCATGTTTGTTGGTAGATTTATATCATCAAAAGATGGATGGGATTGAAGTCTTATTGTATTGTTTGCTTCATTTGATTGACTATGATTTTAGGAACAAGACATTGTGTCCAGAGATCCAAATCTCACAACAATCATGACACTAAAGTCATTCGGTAAAAGGAATTTTGAGGGAAAGCACATACTGCACATTTTCCCTAGCATTAATTTTTATTCTGGTCCTTACTTTTTTATTTGGATAAATTTCATTTCAATAAGTTTGTCATTTGAGAGGACTTCTTCCGAACTTCCTAAGAGTTGATCACAAAGTTTTATTTTGTATGCAGGTCAAGAAAATGGTTTTGTAGTGAGCAACTTAGAATTTTTTCTATTGAAATTAAGGCAACTTAGGGAAGTGTTAATATAAACTTGGCTACTTAGATTCCTTTGAAACATTTTTTTCACCAACTCAATAGCTGATTAGAAATATATTCTCATTTATTTCCTCCCATATTGTTTTATGATCTAGTCATTGTTTAGAGCCATTTTAATGACTATTTTGATGACCTCCATAACTGTGATTTTCCTCTTTGCTTTACAATATTTAATTATTGGGATATATGGGGTTATTAATGATATTTTATAGCAAAGAGAAAATGGCTCTTGAGTGAGAAATATGAAATGTAATTTTTGTCATTGGAAAATTCAATGTTTTGAAAATTGCAAAGAAATTACTTATGTCAAGAAATCCTAAGAGCATTTGGGTTATGGAATATCACACGAAATTGGATTTTGGAAAGTTGTTTTGACTAAGCATAAACACTAACCCATTTATCTAGGTTCCGAGGAGATTTTTTTGTTTCCCTCGATGAAAGAAAATGGATTGGAGAATTGTGTCACAAATTTTTTACACTAGTTCATCAACTCTTGTAATCTGACTTGTTTTTCTTTTGAGATAAAAAGCTATGGGAGTTTTTCTGTTGGGATTGATATTGAATGGTTACCATTTATTGAATATTATTTCCCTTGGAAAGCACATACTGCACATTTTTCCTAGCATTAATTTTTATTCTGGTCCTTACTTTTTTATTTGGATAAATTTCATTTCAATAAGTTTGTCATTTGAGAGGACTTCTTCTGAACTTCCTAAGAGTTGATCTCAAAGTTTTATTTTGTATGCAGGTCAAGAAAATGGTTTTGTAGTGAGCAACTTAGAATTTTTTCTATTGAAATGAAGGCAACTTAGGGAAGTGTTAATATAAACTTGGCTACTTAGATTCCTTTGAAACATTTTTTTCACCAACTCAATAGCTGATCAGAAATATATTCTCATTTATTTACTCCCATATTGTTTTATGATCTAGTCATTGTTTAGAGCCATTTTAATGACTATTTTGATGACCTCCATAACTATGATTTTCCTCTTTGCTTTAAAATATTTAATTATTGGGATATATGGGGTTATTAATGATATTTTATAGCAAAGAGAAAATGGCTCTTGAGTGAGAAATATGAAATGTAATTTTTGTCATTGGAAAATTCAACGTTTTGAAAATTGCAAAGAAATTACTTATGTCAAGAAATCCTAAGAGCATTTGGGTTATGGAATATCACACGAAATTAGATTTTGGAATTTTTTTTTGACTAAGGATAAACACTAACCCATTTATCTAGGTTCCGAGGAGATTTTTTTGTTTCCCTCGATGAAAGAAATTGGATTGGAGAATTGTGTCACAAATTTTTTACACTAGATCATCAACTCTTGTAATCTGACTTGTTTTTCTTTTGAGATAAAAAGCTATGGGAGTTTTTCTATTGGGATTGATATTGAATGGTTACCATTTATTGAATATTATTTCCATTGAATATTATTTCCCTTGGGCCAAGTGTCTATGCGATGTTCGACAATAGAGGTATCAAGGCCTCACATCTCTGTATATGACCAGGAAAAAATGTCTCGATATTCCTAGAAGAGAGATTTGTAAGCGATGATTTCTTCAGGAGAGCATGCGGCGCCGATGGTGATTTCCTCCATGATGTTGGGTTTGATGGAAATATCAATTTTGACAGTGGGAGAAATCTTTTCCATATTACCTTCCTTAAAATATGCCCTGATGGGATAAAATATTTGGCTTAGATTGTGTATATGGAGTTTTGGTGAAGAGGCACAAAGGCATCTTTTGAGAAAAAGAGTGCTTGGTGATGAAGAGGATGACATGGGAAATCGGGGGTGCTTAATTCCTTAAGGATGTCTTCGTCCCAATGGACCTGTCGGGAATATAGTGGATCGAGGGGAACAACATTGGTGACTATCATCGTGTGGTTGTCTTTAGGTGGTGAAGAGGTAGGGAGCGTGATGCAAGCGGGTTGCGATGGTTCACTTGACATGAACCAAATATCAAGATACTGTGGGTTGAAAATGGTAGTCGGGAGTAGAATTTCCATGGGGAAATGGATTGGAGAATTGGGGGGATTTGGGGGAAAATCCTCATATAAATCATCTAGGAACCATGGGTGAGTATGGTGTGCCCCAGGTTCTGGCGAGAAGATATGAACCACATCAAGTGATGGGGTAGGGGTATTCATTGGTTTTGTTGGAGGGAGGGGTGTATGGTTTTGAATAAGGGCCATTTGGTGATGCCTATATTCAATGATCATAGGACATTGATATGTGAAATCATCAAGTGATTCACATAGAGAGCAAGGATGTCTCATATGTTCATTGACTGAGGTCATGACTTAGTGGATGTCAGTGACATGTGTGTGAGATGATGCAGGTGGAGGAGGTTCTTGCTAGAAGCTCTGGTGAATTTCCATTAGAGTCTGTTGAATTTGAGGTAACACCGGGTAGTGGTGGGTGTAATGGCCATACTCAGTACAGATGGCACATGTGAATTTGGTTTGCAACCCTTTACTACTTGTGTTAGGGGAGATAGCGGTTGTACTTGATGAAGCGACGAGCGGTGTTGGTGCTTGAGAGAGTTGAATTAGATTGCATAGCTCTTGTAGAGATGGGCATTTGTTGGTGGGGTGTCCATATTTTTCGCATAGTATGCAAGGAGTTTGGACATGTGGGGGTGGTGGAGTGGTGGTCTCTTTCTTCTTCCATCTGCCCCTAGTTGTAGTAGGGGTGCTAGTGAGTGGGGATGTAGGTGGGATGGTGGGGGTAAGTATTGGAATTTCCATCGAGATTCCTTCTATTTGGGGAGAGAGGGATGGTTGAGGGACCATCTCAAGTGGATGTAGATACCATAATGGGATTGCTAGAACCATGTTGGGAAGGGTAAGCATTGCGGCTACTTGGAAATCTTGTACATCTGGTGGAGGGTAAATGAAGGGGATTTGAGTAAGGGCTTGGGGGATTGCCTCCCAAACCGGGATGTGACCTTGGGGTAAGGTGAAATCAGAAACAAGTGAAGCTGGAGGGTTTTCAGGGATATCCTGAGGAAGAAGCTCTGTGACTAATGGGGCGTCAAATATAAGGGAGGCCTCATGGGGAGGAAGGGTATCTCCAATTTTAGTTCCATAGGGAGGAAGGGTATCTCCAATTTCAGTTCCATTGGATGAGATGACACATATCTGTGTGGAAGGATGAATGAGTGGTGGTGCTCCATGGTATGTCCCTAGCAAGGATGGGTCTTTGAAAATTTCAGGGCCCATCTCGATGGGTGGGTAAGCATCAGGATTAGTGTGGACAAAGGGGAGGATGTTGTCGATTTTGGCAGATGGGTTAGGCTCATAATGTGAAACTTGATTGATGGTGATGATATTCCCATTATGGAGGAACATCATGGTTCAAAACATAGAAGAGGCTACTTCCTTCATAGCGTACATGTAGCTATGACCGAACAAGATATTGTAATCGAGGGGGCCATCGATAACCTCAATGTCAATAAGAATGGTTTTTCCCCCGAGTTCAACGGTGAAATTTTGTAAGAGCCCTTCAGGAGAAGATGGTCGTCCTTCATAAGATCTTAAGGTAATGGTAGATGGTATGAGCTTAGGGGAACCTAGTTTCTGCCAGATGGATTTGGAGATGATGCATGTGGATGCACCTTCATCAATTATGCATCGATGAACTATGATGTTCCAGATTTTAACTGGTATTTGAAAAGAAACGAGAGTGGGGAGGCGAGGTTCTCCACTATCAACATCAAATGTGATGAGGCGGGTATCGGGAGGGTCGACTACCCCCAAGGTGGAAAGTAATGCCTTCCATTGAGTGGGACAAGTTTGAAGGACTTCTAAGACTGACATCGTGGTAAGAGATTGTGCCAAGTTATAGACCAGAATGTAATTATGAGCCGCCCTAGCCTAAGGGTTGTGGACATTCCTGCGTAATGGGATGCGAGCAATACGAAGGGGTGTTTCAGTATTAGGGTGAGGAATTATCAAATGGGGTCCAGTTGTGACTAGGGCTTCATCCGAGGTGGTGGGAGAAGACTCAGGGGGTGCATTGTATTGATGAGTGTGTGTTTGTAGAAGAAATTATTCCTCGGTAGTGAGGAGGATAGTGCGATCTACAGGATTGCCCAAATTGGGATATTGTCGCATCTGTCGTAGGGTAGGTTGCATGCCTTGTTGGGTGTTCATTGCCCCTTGCTGCGAAATGGGTTTTTGCAACACATCTAGGGGTGGTTGCTGAACATATTGTTGTGGGGCATGCTAAGGGGCAGGCAGTGTTGTAGGGCGTGGTCTATTCACATAGTCTTTCATCCATTTAAAGTCAGTGATTTGGGGGCAATGGTGATTATAGTGACCAAACTCACCGCAAAGGGCACAAGGGAAGTTGGTCCAAAGTTTGTTGCTATTTTTCCCTTGGCGTTTGTTGTTATTGCCTCCTTGAGGATTATGGTTCCCTTGATTTGTGTTTCCCCTGGTAGGTCGATTCTGTTGGGGGTCCTTCCCTCCTAGTCCTGGATTATTTTTATTTCAGTTTTTTCCTTTCTTTTTGGCATTATTTGACGGATGGGTTGGATTGGTCGTATTTAGTTGTTCAAAGTGGTGAACTTGTTGAACAAGAGAGGGTTGAACAAAGTAAACCCTGATGTGTTGTTTCCCTTGTCGAGAGGTAATGGGCTGGGGAGGACCAGGAAATGGGAAGTAAGGGTTATGTTGTGGTACTGATCCGTAAGGTACATAGGAAGACATGATACTTTCACTAGTTCTTAGGGTATAAGTAGGAGTAGAGGGGTTCCTAGAATTAGGTTGAACAATCGGGCACGTAATGGGTGTCGGCAGGGGTCAACTTATGGGTAGAGGAAGGGAAATAGGGTATGGTTGTTGATAAGAGGTAGGGGGATGGTAAGGATTTCCTCCATATATCGGTGGATATGGAGATGTACCATATGTAGTTGGTTGTGGGGGTATGGATTGTGGTGTGATGTGGTACCAATGAATCCATCCGCGGAGTGAGACATCCCTAGTTTGTCTTGGCCGAATGGCATGGGTCTCGGGACATCTAGTAGTACCGTATATAAGTACTCTAACTCTAAGTAAATGAGTTTGAAAGATTGGGTATTGCTAATGGCCTCTTCTTCAGAATAGGGGAAGGTGGTCGCCACATCTTTAGCAAGGAGGGAAACAAGTGATTTAAAGAACCAATTGAGACATTGTTGCGGGGTGGCTTCAGCTTTGCAGAGACTACATCACCGATGACATTCATGAATGTGGTCAGCGATGTGCATGGAGGAGGTTTGTTTAAACTCTGAGAGTAGTTAGAGACCATTGTGATGATGAATTGGTAATTGAAAGAAGGTAAAAAATGCTTTGGCCAGGGATTCAAAGGTCACATGGGACCTAGATTTTTCTTCTACATACCACTTGGCTAATGGGCCAGTGAGTGTGCATTGAAATAAACTCAACCAGATGGAATTGTCCATGATGTTGTTTGAAGAGAACCATAAGTGTAATGTCATGATATGGTTGGCGGGATCGTCTCCTTATTTTCCTTCAAACTTGGGGATGTCTAAAGGAAGTTTGGTAGGCATTGCAGGCCATGTGGGGTTCTGCAATATAGGATCATTGGTGAGTTTATTCAGATCCAGTATGTTGACGAAATCCAAGTATGGTATCTTAGGTAGTGGAAGAGGATTAGTTCCGGCCATGGTGTGAGTGTTTTGTGTACTTGACCCTTGAGGGGGACTAGGTGGGTTTGTACTTCCCCCTTGAGAAGAAGTCGGCCCCCCGCTTTTGTGTAAAGGAGAGTGAGTGGATGGTTGACCTTGGGAGGTGGACCCAAGTAAAGTGGAACAGAGTAATGTTGATCCCAAGATATTAGCACTCACAGGGGTGTGAGAAGGTGAAGCCGATGAGTGGGCAAGACTAGGAACTCCCCCTAGGAGAGGAGGGAGATTTAGCAAGCATCTGGAATGACAGAGATTCTGTGGGTCCCCTATGATGTTTGATGAGCTAAGTGGATGTGCGCAAATGGGGATGAGAGTAATAAATGGTCAAGAGGCTTTGCTGTAATTTTTTGAACCTTCACAATATATTTGAGAATTAGATGTAATCAGAAGGGAATCATACATAAAGCATTTTGATGAAGAAGTATATATGTGGATAGGTGGATTTTGTCCACATAGGAGAATAAAGAAAACAAATGCTCGTGTCCTAAAATACGTAACATCCTTCCTCTCAAATAGCACTGGACCTTCCAATATCACTCGACAGTGGGGTATCAATCCATTGGAAGAGGAACTAATGAAGTATGAAGTATTCAATTATAATGAGGGGTAGAGGGTGCATATCTTGAAAGAGCTAGTGATATTTCCCAATAGCCACACAAAATCTGATCAAGGTGCAATTGCAGCCCACAATTTCCACCTGGATAGATGTCCTAAAATTTGGTCACTAGGTACCTTGGTCAAAGTGCAACATTTATATTTTCAGCCTCAGAAATGGGTCATGGGATGGATCTCATCCAAGAGGTGGGTTCCTCAAGGGGGGATGCAAAGAACAACTATACCTCGGCCTTCAACCCTTCACGGGTGTCTCCCTGCCTTATGGTGTAGGAACACTTGACTTGGAGGATTTGAAAGTTCCCTATTTGTCAACTTCTACGGTTTTGACGATGTGAGAACCAGATAACAGGGAGTTATTTAGATGCCTATCCCCGAGATCCTACCTAGACTAAAAAAATTCTTTTGGTACCTCCTATGAAGGAAAACTTAGTGAGTTTTTAGAAATATTTTAGGTTTGGTTGTTTGAGAGATTGGGGCATGAACCAACCTTGTTGAAATTAAGTGGGAGTGGATAGTATTGTCAAGAAAAGGGTGGGGCATTTCAGAATCCCGATGGAGGAAACTTACTTTTACCTCCATGATTTCAAAAAAAACATTATATGAGTGATTGGTGAACTTTGTGTGTGAACAAGTGAAAGTGTGCCAATTTTTAATAATTTATGTGTCACCTTGCTGCATGTGGACTTTGCTTGGTTCTTAAAAGTATTGATTACCTAAGTTACTATGTTTCATTGGTACAACCTTGTGGAATTTTAAAGTCCCTAGGAAACTATCATGTGGACATGTGGGTCCTTGCTATTCCTTTAACTCCCTATTTTTATTTAATCTAAGAAAGATTTGAAACTATCCTAGATTGTGCACATGTGGGCATGTATGGTCCTGTTACAAAACCTTTAAACTTCCCTAGTGATTTAATCTAAGAAATTAAATTTCACCACTATCCTATCTTTGTAGCATGTGGGCATGTATGGTCCTTACAATCTTAAGATGTTTTTGAAAAAATAAACTAAGAGGAGTCCTAAGGGGGGTTGTTGTCCTCTCCTAAATATTTTGTCTTTTTAAGGGAGATGAAATTTTCCCTCAATCTCTTAATGATTCTCAAGATCACTTTGGGGTGCAAGAGAAGAGCATACTCAATGATTGATATCCAATTTCTGGTCCCAATGCAAGTTTTATATGTGATGTAGAATGATTCCAATTTAAACTTTAGTCAAAGCAAGCCATCCATGTGGAAAAATGCAATAAAAAGACGGAATTATGATTTTAACCCCCTAAGTGCCTATGTTTTGACTAATCCCTTCATATGGAGAGGGTATCTAAGTGTGTTTCATATTACAAACTGCATGGAATCAATTTTGAGAAGGCTATGGGCCTTCAACAGATCACAAAAACCCTTTCAATATTTGATTTTATGGACAGATGCCCGGGTCGTAGAGTAGACAGAGGCACTGTGAGTGCCAATGCATGAACAAAGAAATGGCTTATGGGTGCAGGTGCACAAAATGCACTAAGAAATACAATGGTTTTGGTGCACGTGCACTGAAGACACACCTGTGGGTTAAAACATGCACACATTGTCTATTACATGGCCATGAAGAAATTTTTGGATGGAATTCTCTTAGATCATCTTTGAATTTGGGTTTTTGCAGGTCGGCTTGGGCCGATTATGGTTCCTGAAAGTTAAAGAAACAAAAGGAAGAGATAAAATAACCCAAATGGGGGAGGAAATTGATACCTTTCCCTAGTGGAGTCACCAATATGTTGTGTCTTTTTTGTCACCTAAATGAGCAAAATAGAGATGCTTACAAGCCCAATTGGGTTAGCTAGGCAAGACAACAATGAATGCAAGAGTTAGAAACATCAAGCATATGATATAAATAAAATACTAAACTAAGAACGATAAGAAAAACTAAACTAGAGTGCATAAGGACATTAGAACAAGAAATAAGAAACATTCATGCCACCAATGGAAAGGATTGTATTAGTGGAAATTAAACACCAAATATAAAGAGAGACTTATGGGCCTCCTCTTCTTCCAAAGGAGGGCTCTTAAACCCCCAAATATTGAGCTCTTCTTACAAGTAACAAACTAGAAGGAAATGGTGAAGAAAATCCAAAGCACATTCACTCAAGAGGTGATATGAATGGCTAAATGAGATGGTGCTTATAATCTCTTGACAAGGAAAGAGGATCCTCCAAGAGAATATAGGCAGCATAACAATACAAATTAATTCCTTAAAAATGTAGTGCACCCATGGCCTCCTTTTATAGAATAGATTTGAGGTATTATTCAACCAGCTTTTAGTGTGAACAAGGGGTGCTTTAGGTCACCCTTAGGTCTTTGACCAACCCCACAGTTGTATTTAGCCGAGATTTGGGTGTAAAATCGACTTAGAAGCTGAACCAGAAGTGGGTGGAAGGCCAACAACAATCATAAATGGGTCGTTCTAAGGGGTTCTTGGTTTTTTGCATCCACAGTCGTGCATCGTGTGCATGTGCTCTTTTATTGCATTTCTGGATGATGCATGTGCACGTGCTCCCTATGTAGTCTTAGAGCATGCTGATTTTATAACTGGTTGTATAGTTTTGGAGCTTTTGGAAATGCACTTTTTGTCCATGAGTGAACTAATGAGTGTTTTGAAGATGCTAGATTCATGTAACTATTTGCGGATGAAATTCTGGTGATAACACTACCCTCAGTGCAACGGATAGGTAGAGGCAATAACAAAGGTCCTCAAAACCATGTTGCAGTGCACAGTTAACAAAGATAAGACCAATTCGCATCGTATGTTTTTTTCTACACTATGGGTGTATCACACAACAGCTAAAAATGTTGCTAGTTTCACACCATTTCATCTATTCCATGGGGTCGAGGCCACTCTACCCATCAAGTGTGAAATTCCCACCTTACGCACTGCTATTGAGCTATTACTAGACACTGCTCCAATGGAGCATCGCTTGCTGAAGTTAGAGTCACTAGATGAAGACCTTCATTCTTGATTATAGAACAATGAGGCAGCCAAAAAATGATCAAAGGGCACCTTTGATTTCCATGTCAACCTTTGCTCATTCAACAAAAGAGACATCATCCTTGCTTACGATATCGCTCATGATACCCTCGGCCATGGAAAATTTGAGTCATTATGGCATGGACCTTACATCATCCAACATTTCCTCACTAAATGCACCTATATCCTGGACCCCCCCAAAGGTCACCCTCTAAAAGAACCTATCAATGGGTTGTACTTAAATAAATTTTATGCCTAAGCATAGCCATTCTACACTAGGCTTTTTCTTTTTGTACACATTTTTGTAGAGCTTTTAATGTTCTTTATTCCTTCCATGCCTTGTGTATGATATACCATTTATGTTCTTGATAGATGCCTCCTCCATCATCCTACCACATTAGTTAATCTGACAAAGCTAGCCAATGGACACAGAATCTCTCTTCGGCTGCTTGGGCCCTCTATTCCCCCTCACATGAACTACTCCACTCTAGTGGCATATGTTTCGGCTCAACAACCAATAACCAAGAAGAATACACAACCATCATTAGCCTCCTCGCCGAGGCTAGTCACCCCCATATCTTCCACCTTATCATCTTAGTAGATTCCCAGCTCGTTGTCCTTGAGCTCAACAATGTGTACCATGTCCAAGATCCTTACCTCTTCTGCAAATACCTGCAAGTTAGACTTTTATCTTGACATTTTGATTCAATCACTTTTACACATATTCCAAGACAATTTAATCAAATAGTAGATAATATGGTTAACCTAGTGTTAGATTGACATTTATCACACCAAGATACCATCACACATACATAAATCATCACAAAGTTTGTCACAACCTATAGATTAGAAATCATAAAAAGAATTAAAAATCATCATCACATGTGAACATCATATAGATCCAAAATGTATATCCATATATATATATATATATATATATATCGATCAATATGCCATCAATGTTTACAAAAAATAGTACAACATGTCCAACATCCGTATGCATGTGAACCACCTCACCCCTATAAGTTCAAAATCAGTGTCACAACACCATATACCAAATGTGATCGCAAGCGTATATAAATACAAACATATATATACAAAGGCACTCATGGAGCCTCTAGAGCTACACCATCCGGTCCTCTCTCTGGAGGAGGTGCCCCACTAACTAGGGGTCCCTCAAGCCCTGGGGGAAACCACCCAATCATCGTCGCCCCTGCTACAGCTTCTCTATGGATCAAGGTCCATGACTCTGTCGGAAGGTCCACACACTTCTCCAAGACTCCTTTGTCTTTGATCTAAGCCCACATGCCCTCCATCACTCCCTGTAATATCACCTCCAATCGACGAAGAAAATCATCAAACTCTCTGTTGGACCTCATCGCAGGAGGATGTGATGATCCTGCACCTGGGTCATCATATTGGTGCCTCCTACTGAATCTATCATCATCGGCTGGCCCCACACCAACCTCATCTCACCTCATCTCTCCCCTACCCACAGCTCTCCCCGTGGTAGTCTCACATGCCCCTGACGAGTTGACACTCTGATCAACTCAATATCTCATCCCCGAGGTCCCACATTTGCACACACAACAAAACAAGTGATATAATCAACATCCATCCATACATAAAACATATGATATTCTATCTAAAAATCAAACCATCACATAAATCAACATAGCTTTATAGTCGAACACCTCTCTAGTGGGTAGCACCATATCTGGGTCCTCCTAGAAGTCCACCCCACTATACAGGTATCGGAGTATGATATGTGGAATCTGATGCCACAACCGTGCAGCCTCTACCATAAAGAAATGGCCACCCTCCCCACCCCCATGACGAACCAAAATCATCACCCATTGCCTCAGTCATGAATCTCGCACACTAGGTGCATCCAATAAAAATCTTGGTTGCAACATCGACACCCTCTCCAAAAACCAAGCTACCAAGATCGACGCAAAGGCAAGCTCCATTGAATCCACAAATCGACACCATTGATTTTCCCCACCATATTGGCATGTAGCATCAACCCCCAGGAAAAGTTCTCACCGCTCTGTTCCCTCTGGATGATCCTCAACTAACCACCACTAATCCGATGAGTAGCAAGCGACCCATAAACCCTCACAATCATCGATGAAACACACCGATGAACAAGGGCATCCATTTCCCCTATCCTCACCATGTATCTTGACATGAAGTCCTCTCCACTACAATAGGTTCAGGCCAAGACATCCAATTGTCCATCCTCGGGTAACACGGGCTTCACCGGTAGCAGAGTTCCTAGAAAAGGGAGCCCTGTCAAAAAATACACATCCTCCATCACAGAGAATGCGACATGCTCACATTGTGCAATGAAGCACTACATATATGGGCTCCACATCAAGATTAGGAACTGTATCAGGTACTCCTATGCCCACACCAGTGAACACTCAAAAAACTTTAGCAACCCACAGGCTGCCAAAGGGCCCCGTACAACTAGCTCCTCATCTCTCACTGCCTCTCTCAGGCTTGCCCAATTCCTCTCCCTCCAATGGACTGGCATCGTCAACTAGTCACCTGCATCCACACATGCAATATTTGATCAGCCATAACAACCCATAAAAACACCAAAATCTCCAAAAAAAGATAACTTTTTACATCCCTCAACTTTGCCTCTATGGCGCGGCTTTTTTCCCCATAGGCGTGGACATACGCGCGCCTGTTCATTCCACAGTTGTGCACTCAAGAGTGACTGTCGAAGATACAAGGGTGCATGCATGTTCTCCTTTCACACACAGAGACACACCTTTCAGCGCACCTGTTCGCTACACAGTGGTGCATACATGTGAAACTGTCAGGATCACAGTCGCGCACACATGTGAAACTGTTCTTCGAACATACGTGCATCCAATGCATGCTTGTTTTTCCCATTCAGGTACCCATGTGCATGACTATCCAAATTACATACGTGCACTCATGCGCATGCATCATTTAATCTCCCATGCATTGGGGGGCCCACCCTCACAAAATCCTCCTATATGACCATTCGTACAGACCTGCCCAAAAAATAAATCCTAATTACTATGTAGGAGGATATGACCACTAACCTAGCACTCACTACTCCTGGATCGGCTGGTTCAATCTCCTAAAATCTAAAAATCTCCTCTTAAACCTCTCGTACACTCACTGAGACAGAAGGTACAAATGAGGTGGCATTATGGGCCCCACAGGTATATTGTTAAGAACCAAACATCAATATAGCATAGAAAAACCTTAGGAAAAGTACTCAACACCTTGAAAAAGAGATAATTTCAGATAATAAGCCTCTTCGAGGGGGAAACCTCATTTTACCCCACTTAAATGTTCAAGTAGAAGATGATTCAAAATGAAAATGTCTCCTTGGTATATATAGGAGACTAGGAGGTATAATTACAACTAATGGCCTAAAGCCGACATAAAT
>JZKD02S0133523.1:1237431-1249346 GCA_000966675.3 Picea glauca
ATAACTTTTAACTTCTTTGACTTTCCCCCCTTCAGTGTGAGACTATGACCTAGTGGGGGTGCCCAGGCCACTGAGTCTCCTCATCACCTCTCTAAGAGGTGGGGGACATTACACCTAAAGAGCCCCTTATTCACACTAAAGACTGGTTGAATAATGCCTCAAAGATTTGCTATAAAAAGAGGCCATGGCTGCCCTACATTTTCAAGAATTCATTTGTATTGTTATGTTGCCTATATTCTCTTGGAGGATCCTCTTTCCTCATCAAGAGCATACAAGCATCATTTCATTGGGCCATTCACATCACCTCTTGGGTGAATGAGCTTTGGATTTCTTCACAATTTTCTTTTAGTTTCTTATTTGTAAGAAGAGATAAATCTTTGGGGGTTCAAGAGCCCTCCCTTCGAGGAAGAGGGGACTGATAAGACTCCCTTTATCTTTGGTGTTTTCCCACTAATACAATCTATACATTGGTGGCATGAATGGTGTTTATTTTTTGTTCTAATATCCTTATGCACTCTAGTTTAGCTTCTTTTATTTTTTTTAGTTTAGTTGTTTGTTTATTTGCTTGTTGTGCCTTATGTTTCTAACTCTTGCACTCATTTTTTTCTTATCTAGCTAACCCAACTGGACTTGTAGGTGTCCCTTTTTTCTCATTTAGGTGATGAAAAGGATACAACAAGGTATTTTCCCTCATCTAATTGAATATCATTCTAGCTCGTCAACAAAAATGGCGCTAGAAGGAGGGGAAAATGACAAGTTGAGCCTGGGGAGTCATTTTCATTAATATATATTTTTTTTAATTTACTAATGGATCCATCCCATATCCCTTTATGGAGATTTGTTTTTAGCACTGTACCTCCCAAACCTCCTAGAAATATTTTACATTTCTTGTTGAAACTAGGATTTGATGGCGGGGGTGAAATCTCTACATATGAGCATGCATAAATTAATTTATGGAAATTGTGTGGTTCACACAATATTACTGATAGAAATACCATTTGCATGTTGTTCACTCTCACTTTTGTTGGCTTGGTCAAGAGCTAATGTGAGACATTGTTGGCCGCCTCTATTCACATATGGGAACAATTTATGCATGATTTTTTGCATTCTTTTGAGAGTTATTGTTATGATATTTGTTTTGCAAAGATATTAGAATTGAAGAAGAATGAGGATGAATCTCTTAAATATTTTGTTATCATATTTATCCATCTTTTCTATATATTTATTTTAGAAGATAGGACCTCTAACAATGATTTGGTTTCATGTTTAGTTTTTCTTGCTAGTGAAACATATGAATCAATGAATGAATAATAAAAATCATGTTCTAATGTTCCTTTACATGTGGATTTAGATTTAAATGAAAATGTTGAAAATTCTAATGGTTTCGATGGAATTCATATGTCTTGATATTTCTTTACCACGGGGGATATATATAAGACAAAAAATTATTTTTCAGAAGAAAGCTATGTATCCTCCCACCACTCCATTCCCTCTTACCTTCCTTCCCATGAAAAAGAGACCTCTTGTCTTGTAAATTCAAGTTCATATTTTTCTGTAGCTACCCAAGAGGAGGGTTCTCCTATTGATAATGGGACACTTCAGGTCACACTGATGGTTATGTCAAGATCTCTTTATCCTATCTCATCTTTTCCATATCAAGGAATGGAGGAGGGAGATATGAAGCCAAAATTGAAAGATGATCACTTTGTTAATGAAGATAATATGGACACTCATGAAATCAATTCTTCCTCGCCCATGGATAATTTGGAATTAGTTCCTCTTGTTTTGGATTGTCTTTTTGTTACAAATTCTCCTCGTATAACTGACATAGATAAAGATTGTTTTTCTATTGTTGATGGATCATTTATTGAAACTTCTTATTCGAACAATTATTGTGATTTTATCCCCTCTTCTAACCATGGATATATTCTGGAAGGAATTTCACATACTGATTTATTCACTCTGGGAGAAGAAATAAATAAAGATGTAGGAAATACCTCTTTTATCTCATCAATCTATTTTTAACTTGGAAGAATAAAACCATCTTGAGGTAGCACGTAATGGTTGTGAAACCACACCTAATGCAAATCCCACTAATTCACAATAAATCACCAATGTGAATAAGGAGGACGAACTACCACTCAAGGAGTCACTTTCTAAAAAATTTTATGGCTCTATAGAAGATTTTAATTCTCTTAATTCTTCCACTTATTATCACTTGTATCTTGATCTTTTTAATCGTTTAAATTTGCAAGGAGATACTCATACTCCTATTCAAATAGAATCAATGGGTTTGACCCTTGTTGAAGTACTTGATGGTGGTGATGTGCATTTGGACGTTAGAGAGGATAAGGCCTCTTCCCATGAACTAATTATAACCAATCCTTATCAGCCTTTTTCATGGGATGAAGATGATTTTGTAGCAAATGTATATGAAAGGATGCCTTCTTCTTTTTCTTCTTAATTTTTTATAAATAGTGAATCTCCTTGTTCAAGTATCCCTTTGTTGAATATTTTTAATAATAGCGAATTTCACCATTGTTTCAAAATTATCTCTCATACCATGGTTGGTCCTAAACCATACATATCAAATGATCTCACTAGTCTATCTCAAGTAGTTGGTTACTTCAAATGTGAGTCTAGGGAGGATTGCTAAGACAATGAGGCACTTTGGTATTTGTTAATGGTTATGTTAGGGCCTTATTCTTTTGTCTTGTCTTTTTGGATAAAAAACTTTATTATCTTGAAGACTCTCTCACCGAGCACACTTTATATAAACTCTATGCATGATTCACATTTGGAATTCTACTTTCCATCAACCTCTTTCGATCAATTCTATGATAGAAGTGCAGGTTTTCATGATATAATTGAAACATGGTTGGAGATATATTACTTAGAATGATTTACCATGAATTAGCATTTTCACATATTTAATATGGTGAATAGATTTTATCATGCTTTAATTTTTTCTACTTTTAGTCAATTCTTATTCCAAGCTCTATCACTAATCATATTTCTTGAACATATGTCTGCATTATTGGGATTACTTGGATGGATACATTTGAATTATGAGTTTACATAGCGCATTTTTCAGCCATTAGTAGTGTAGGATATGAATAGAATAGAATAAATTAGTGTCTTTCCATTGCATAGTTTAACTTTTCTTCCTAGTTTTTTTTATTTAGTTCTCTATTTTCCTTTTCTTTTATTTACTATTCGTTGATTAATAAATGAATTCCCAGAAATGATGGAAAGACGTAGAAGGATTTCCCACTAAATTTTACCTTGGATAGATTTTGAATTTAATTATGATGTGGGGAAAATTTACTTCATTTCATTCTTGATTTTTTCTATGTGTTGAGAAATTTCTAAATCACTGATTTTTATGCATGATCACCATGTCAAATCGTTTCCAATGCATTATGTCATCTTGCAAGTGGGATATTTTAAATTAAGAAAGTATTCACTCCCTCTTGTAATGAAAATGAAAACTTAGATTTGTTCTATATTCACATCTACATGATACTAATGGGAAAATTTTGCTTGGTTAATATATTTTTTAATTTCTAATTTTGATGTCCCATACACATTGAATCTAAATTATGAGTATTAAAACTCTTCCCATCTGTTAATGAAAGTAGAATTCAAGCCACTCCAAGTCTGTTCAATTTCCTTAGATGATTATTTTTTCTCAGTTTTGGAGTTATCCAAATCTTTTATTTTTGATCCACTCTTTTCTTTAATCACTTTCAACCAACATGAATTTTCTTCATGGACTTTTTGTATAATAAGCTTAGCTGATTTTTTATTTATTTTATTTTTGTTATTTTCTATCATCACTTGTAGTTTTAATTTTTTAGGCATTGGATATCATTGTCCTATGCTCTGTTCAATGGGTCTTTTAAGTACGATTATTATTTTTACATTATATCTTTCTTCACCCAAGATTCCTCTCTTATACAAAAACAATAGGTATTGTTTCAAGCTTCCTGGAAACACATTTGTGAAATTCTAGGCAACGTGGTCATTTCAATATTTTGTGGGTGTTGTTTTTAGAAAATTGTTTGGGAACACATATTTTATTCCCCAATCCAATGATTGACTAAAGACTCGACCTTAGCACTACCAATACATTAAGTTTTCAATCTATTTTTTATAACTCATGTTTGTTGGTAGATTTATATCATCAAAAGATGGATGGGATTGAAGTCTTATTGTATTGTTTGCTTAATTTGATTGACTATGATTTTAGGAACAAGACATTGTGTCCAGAGATCCAAATCTCACAACAATCATGACACTAAAGTCATTCGGTAAAAGGAATTTTGAGGGAAAGAACATACTGCACATTTTTCCTAGCATTAATTTTTATTCTGGTCCTTACTTTTTTATTTGGATAAATTTCATTTCAATAATTTTTTCATTTGAGAGGATTTCTTCCGAACTTCCTAAGAGTTGATCACAAAGTTTTATTTTGTATGCAGGTCAAGAAAATGGTTTTGTAGTGAGCAACTTAGAATTTTTTCTATTGAAATGAAGGCAACATAGGGAAGTGTTAATATAAACTTGGCTACTTAGATTCCTTTGTAACATTTTTTTCACCAAGCCAATAGCTGATCAGAAATATATTCTCATTTATTTACTCCCATATTGTTTTATGATCTAGTCATTGTTTAGAGCCATTTTAATGACTATTTTGATGACCTCCATAACTATGATTTTCCTCTTTGCTTTACAATATTTAATTATTTGGATATATGGGGTTATTATTGATATTTTATAGAAAAGAGAAAATGGATCATGAGTGAGAAATATGAAATGTAATTTTTGTCATTGGAAAATTCAATGTTTTGAAAATTGCAAAGAAATTACTTATGTCAAGAAATCCTAAGAGCGTTTGGGTTATGGAATATCACATGAAATTGGATTTTGGAAAGTTGTTTTGACTGAGCATAAACACTAACCCATTTATCTAGGTTTCGAGGAGATTTTTTTGTTTCCCTCGATGAAAGAAATTGGATTGGAGAATTGTGTCACAATTTTTTTACACTAGATCATCAACTCTTGTAATTTGACTTGTTTTTCTTTTGAGATCAAAAGCTATGGGAGTTTTTTTGTTGGGATTGATATTGAATGGTTACCATTTATTGAATATTATTTCCCTTGGATTATTTTTTTATTTTTCCCTAAAAACACTCTCTTTGTTGCCACAACAATTTTTTTGCTTGTTGGTGGGTTTTCTTCTTATTTTTTAGTCAATTTTCTTTCTCTTTTGATGGCTGACCGTTTAGCTTTGTATCCCTTATTTTTATTTTACTTTTCATTAATTTGATTCCTAATTTAAGTTCTACTTTATTGTTGTAAATATTAATTCCATCTTTTGATTTGACTATTGGCATTTCCCCCCTGAGTTGATTTGACTCTTAGCCTGACTTGAGGAGGATTTCTCTTTAAATTTTGGTGAGGGATTGGTCAATTTTGGTCACATACGGAAGATTTTTTTTACAAGACATAAGATACATGGGGTGCTCTATCTGAATGAAAATTTATAAAGTCCTCAACTATAGGTATGGACTGATAATTGTGGTGGAACACATGTTCTTGTTGTGCATATCATGATAATCCATAAGTATAGGAAAGTGTCTATCCACTCTTTTCTTTGAAATCCATCCACTTCAAGTTATTTTTGGTGAGGCTTGTGGGTTAAATTAAATGCATGGCATCTACTCAACAAATAAAATAAAATATCATATCACCCTGCTTCATTCACATCCTATGTGCGTATGCATATCTATATCTAAAATCTAAAAGGGTGAGCATTTTATGAAATAAAAAAGGAATTTGAAAGAACTATTAACAGTGTAGGAAGTACAAGTAAACCCATCGGGGCTATGGATGTCTAATGGCAGTGGGGATATGATTGTATGGTACCAAGGAAACTTCATTGAGGTTATGGACGCTCATTGGAAGCAAATAAATGCTAGGAAAAGAGATATGAACAACACACTTAGGTAGATGTTTTCTTGTTTTAAAAGTGAAAACTCATGGTTGAACCAAAGATAATTTGAAGTGTACATCTAGTGAAAGAAATTTTCTCATTATTCAGATCTTTCAAAAGAGTGTCTTAGATTACAAGTACTAGAAATATTGGGTTATATATTTTAGAATTTTGGCATCATGGTGGTGCCCATGATTGTTGTAAATTTGTTTGCAGTTTGTTGAACTTATCTTTAAATTTTAGATATGAAGTACAGGCCTTAGATTTCTATTGATAGAGATAATTGGTTCTTTCAATGTATCACCATTTTTTGTGGCCACAACAACCACCCCCCACCACACACCCTTTTACTTTTTTCTTTTACAAGAGAAAGGAAACCCCCTCCCCCGCCCCCACCAAAATTTTAAGACTATTGCCTAACCCTCTACTACTTGAGCCTGATGTTATTTCTTTGCCTACTTTGAGGGAGTTGAGGTTTGGTATTCACTGATGGGGTAAAATCATGAAGATGGGTTACACTTTTGCTTTTTTTTATGAGAAAAAAAACTGTATTTTCACAATTTCTTCAACTTTCGGCATACAAACGTATTTTTATTTATTTAGAATTTCACTTTATAGTAAAAACAAAACTTGTGAATAGTGTGACAGGAATTGTTGGGATCAACAATTTAGGAAGATCAAGGTGCTGGTTGCGGGAAACCCTAGCTTGAAGCCCATGCGCGCCCCTGCCCGACCGATCCAGAACACCGTGCAACCCTACTACCAACTAGCCTGGGGGGAACCATCTCCGAATCTGGTCTACAGACATGGGCAACAAGGAGGGGGGGAAACCCCCCTCTTACAGTAACATCACCGCTAACGATAGAGCGGGCAAGAGATCAAAGCGACCAACATTTGAGCCGACGCAACAAATCCATGAGGAGCTCCTTGCCAAAGAACAGGGTTTCAGAAAGGACATGGAAATGGAAGCCAACACATCTCTCCCCAAAGCGTTGCGAGGATGGGAGCCTGGAAAATGCATCCCTCAAATGGATAAAGCACCCAGATACCTCATAAGCTCGACCAGGATCGGTGAGCACACCCAGTTCATGCAAGAACACGCCCTCATTGGCAAGTTCCTGGGACTCTATCCATCAGAAAGGGACCTAAATAAATGGATCAAACACTGGTGGAACCCCAGGGGAGACTACGAGGTTCATCTTAGTTCAAAGGGCTTCTTCATGATCATACTGTATAACCTAGAAGACAAAGATCGCATATTTGAGAACGACCCATATTTTTTCAACTCAGCAGGGCTATTTCTTAGGTTCTAGACAGAACGCTTCAGCCCGGACAAGGAAGACTTCTCAATGGCACCTGTCTAGATCTGCCTCTATTATCTCCCGCAGGAGTTCTGGTTGGAGGAGATTCTTATGGGAATAGGAAACACAATCGGCCAATATGTCAAAGCCTCAAAGGCCACAAAGCAGCGAAAATACACCTCATATGCCCGAATTTGTGTGTACATGAACATCGATCAAGCCCTACTAGGAGCAGTAATATTGGAGTATCAGGATGAGGACTGGTCGCAAACCCTCGATTATGAACACATCCCGTTCAGATGCAGAAGATGCCATGAACATGGCCACCTGTTCTGGGACTACCCGTTGAATCAGCCTGCTCCCAAAATCAATCAGAATATGCAAAAGGATGGATTCACAACAATCCAATCATGGAAGAAGAACCCCCCTCGCAAGCAAGCAGCCGGCCCCAAACCTGGAATTTCAACCAAGAATGCCTATGACATCCTAAGCCAGTTCCCTGAGTAAGAGGAAATATAAGATCCGCACAAGGGAACAAAGAAAGGAACAGAACTGAGCCATACACCCCCCCTGACCAGACCAAAGAAACCCATGCCGAGGAAAGGGGGGATGCAGATGGAGATACACCAATGCAGTTGGACGCCCAATACCTAGCAGGAATTGACTTCGAAAAAATGGAAGAAGCTCTCAACTTAAGAGATCTGCAAGGCCTCCCAGAAGAGCAGCTTAGAAAGGTGTATAAAGTCTTCCTAGACTCGACGACAGGATCCACATCCTGCCTCGGTATTGCCATAGAATCAAGCTAAGGATCTAAGAAAATCCCACGTGAGAATAAGAGGCGAGGGAAAAAACTAGCACATCAACTAATCAAAGAAGTGGGAAACCTCATGATCAACTCAAGTCAGATTCAGAAGCTCTCGGAGGGATACCTCCACCCACACTCCTCTACCCAATGATGAAGATCATAACCTGGAATATAAGAGGACTCAATGACAGATCTAAGCAAAGAATCCTCAGGGACTGTATCAAGGGGGAAAGCCCAGACATCTTAATGCTACAGGAAACAAAATGTGTAGGAATAGAAGTGGAAAACATCTTCCAGTGCATTTGGAAAGATTGCAACTACTTCTACACGGATGCAGCGGGAGCCTCGGGAGGCCTAGCCATTCTATGGAACCCAAACAACACCGTCCTCAGTGAGCCCTTCTCAACCAAAGGAACCCTATCAGCCCACTTTGAAGTCATAGGATCGAATCAAGAGGGGACCATCACCAATGTTTACGGCCCTCAAGGACAACAGGAAAAGAATAAGTTCATGGACAAGCTGGCCCGTGTTAAATCCTTGGTCGCTACACCCAACTAGATCCTGGGAGGTGATTTCAACATGATAATTTCACTGGAGGAGAAAGTTGGTGGTAGAAAATGACTTGAGCCAGACAGTGGTAAGTTCAAAACCCTTCCTGAACAATTAAATCTAGTAGATATAGAAAATAGGAATGGAACCTTCACCTGGTCCAACCGCAGATCAGGTAGTCAGCGTGTAGCATGTCGGCTTGACCGCTTCCTTGTCATGGAAGAGATAATAGAAAGCATTCTCTACATGGAAAGCTCAATCCTCCCCAAAGTGGGCTCATATCACTGGCCCATTGCCCTTCAGATCACAGCAGAAACCACCCCCATGCTCAAACCTTTCCGGTTCGAAAAATTCTGGCTCACCCACCCAGCTTTCCAGCAACTAGCGAAAACCTGGTGGAACCAAGCTGAGGTAGACCATGGAACCAATATTTATAAATTCCAACAACAACTCAAAAAATTCAAGAAAATGCTCAAGTATTGGAACAGAAACACCTTTGGAGACATATTTCAGAGCATCAAGGACACTGAGAATAGGCTAGCCGAGATACAAAAAATCTTCATCACTGGAACTCGAACTCCTGAGCTCATGAAGGAGGAGGAGAAACTACAATCACACCTTGAATAGAGAATACAACAGGAGGAAATTCTCTGGAGACAAAAATCCAGGGTGTAGTGGCTCAAGGAAGGGGAAAAGAACACAATTTTTTTCCACAGGACAATGATCCATAGGCGGCACATCAACAGAATAACCCATCTGGAGGACGAGCATGGTAACCTATTACAATAGCATGACCACATTGAAGATGAGCTCATATGACATTATCAGAACCTTATGATGGAAAATAGGAAAAATCGAGAGGAGGCCATCACCAGAGTCACCAGTCACATCCCCTCACTTATTACCCCTGAACAGAATGCTACTCTAACAAGGCCAGTCACCCAGGAGGAGGTGGACCAAGCTATAAAGGACATGCCCCTTGTAAAGGTGCTAGGCCCTGATGGCTTCACAACAGACTTCTTCCATCACTGCTAGGACATTATAAGGAAGGATGTATGGGAGGTGGTCGAGGAGTCACGGGCCTCGGGCCAAGTTCTGCAAGCCTTCAATGCCACCTTCCTCACTCTCATTCCGAAGGAGGAACGAGTCACCAACCCCAAGAACTTTAAGCCCATAGCCCTGTGCAATGTCATTTATAAGATCATTACCAAGGTCATTTCAAACCGACTCAAGCCAATTTTGCCCTTTGTCATCTCCAAGGAACAAGCAGGCTACGTGGAAGGTAGGCAGATTATGGACAACGTCATTCTCGCGCATGAGGTCATCAGCTCTCTCAATTCAACAAAAATCCTAGGTATGCTAATCAAACTGGACCTCTCTAAAGCCTTTGACAAAGCTAGTTGGCACTACCTTAAAGCCATCCTAATTTCCTTTGGTTTTGATCAAACATGGGTTAGCTGGATCATGAATCTCACCTCCATGACTTTCTTCTCAATCCTAATAAATGGGGTTCCCTTCCGGCCCTTCTTGGCCTCTAGGGGCATTTGGCAGGGGGATCCACTTTCACCCTTCCTTTTTGTCCTGATGGTGGAGGGACTGGGATGCTACGTCAAGTCATCAGTCCAAGAAGGAAGCCTCAAAGGCCTTCCTCTGCACAACCTCAGACTGGCCCCATCTCACAGCCAATTCGTGGATGACACCCTCCTCATGAACTCTCCCACTGCTTGAGAAGCCCAAAAGCTCAATTCCATCCTGTCTGACTTAACTGAAGCTTCGGGCATGACTCTGAACCTCGACAAATACAAGCTTTTCTTTTTTAACACTCCAACAATGATCCAATTACACATCTCTATAATCCTGGGCATCCCTAGGATCTCCCTTCCATCCAATTACCTGGGCATTCCTCTCACGGGAGTGCTTGCCAAGTCCATCTCATGGGACAACCTCCTCCTCTCTATCTCAAACCATATGGCTAGTTGGACCTTCAGACCCCTAAACATTACACCCACATTGGTCTTGCTAAAGTCGGTCCTTCAAACCCTCCCAACCTATCTTTTCACAGCTCTAGCCGCTACCAAACACATCATCAGAGTTATTAGAAACACACAGAGAAACTTCCTCTGGCAAGGTCTGCAACCGAACAAGAAATGGGCATTGGTGAGCTGGGACAAGGTCTGTGCTCCCAAAAGCACGAGAGGACTCGGGCTTCACGACCCTGGCAGGCTTAATCAGATAATGGGAGCCAAGATTTGGTGGAGATCGCTGAAAATGCCAGATGCTTTATGGGCACAAATCTGGAAGAACAAATATGCCTCCACAATGCAGCCTGATCAACTGATCCGACACAACACCAGAATACAGGGCTCGAACATCTAGAACACAGCTTGGAAAAATAAAGACTTGGTGTAGAAGCACGCTTTCTGGGAGTTGTGTAATGGCGACAGCGCAGATTTTTGGCTGGACTCATGGAAACAACTCAAGCCTCTAACCGAGCTTACTGTGCTCACACATCTACAACATGTCCTCAACCAAGCACCTTCACTAAAAGTAAAATCCCTCTGGAAACCTCTGGAAGTGATCCAAAATTGGAGGCAGTGGAAGACCTCTAGTCAAGAGCTAGGCGTTCCTCCTGACGTTGACCTATTGGCCTAGCAACATGAGGCAGCACACAGGAAAATCCCCATCAAGCAGGGACCTGATATCCTTTGATGGGGACACTCGACCTCAGACAACTTCTCGGTAAAATAAGCCTACTACATACAAGGTAACTATCACAATCAAGAATAGGACGCCATCTGGGGAAAAATTTGGGACAAGGCCCTCTGGCCGAAGGTCTCTACCCTCCTTTGGCTAATTATTCATAACCGAATCCTCACATGGGACAAACTCCGGAAAAGGGGTTTTATTGGGCCCTCCATGTGCGCTTTCTGTCACTGCCAAGAAGAAACCAAGGAGCATCTTTTCAATGGTTGTCACTATAGCCAAGCAGTTTGGGACCAGGGGGCTCAAATCATGCGCCGATCCAATCAAAATAGAGGTAATATCAGAGCCACCATCGAGAACAAGGGTGCAATCACCTTCAATAACCCCATCCTAAACCACATCTGGCTACTTATCCCAGGCTTTATTCTCTGGCATATATGGAAAGAGAGAAATAAATGAATCTTTCACTCCTAGGATTCCACTCCGGAGCTTACCTGGGACAGAGTGGCCACTCATATAAAGGAAATGATTCAAAGCAAGAGCTGGCAAGTGCGAGATC
>JZKD02S0133523.1:1249460-1259935 GCA_000966675.3 Picea glauca
CAATGGATTCGTAAAAATCAATTTTGATGGAGCCTCCAAGGGTAACCCAGGACCAGCAGGATATGGAGCGGTGATCAGAAATTCTAGGGGGGAAATTTTGGCCTTGGTAGCAGGATACCTGGGGGAAACTACAAATAATGTAGCAGAACTAATAGGTCTACTACAAGGCCTCTGAGTAGCCGTCTCCCTCTCCAGTCACAAAATAATACTAGAAGGGGATTCACAAATCATCATCCAGCTAATCACCAAGATCCTGCATGGGGGTAATCCGCAAAAAATCTCTCCCAGCTGGTGACTGGCAGGACTACTCGAGAACTTCAACAACCTACTCAATAGTAGTCTCAGCATCATTCCCTCCCACGTCAAGAGGAAGGCAAATGAAGTGGCCGATCACCTGGAAAACGAAGGAGTCCAGAGAGAACTGGAACGTATAATTTGAGATGCTAGAATCCCTGACGCCTCCGATATATCTCAACACTGCCAACTCCTAGCCAACAAGGATCTCCTAACCCTGGATGGGGTGACATGTGGGTAGTCTGGGCACATGGAGGTGCTAATGGGGGGGCCATTTATGGAGGCCCCTACTCCTGGCTGCGGGCAGTAAATAGAGCCCTCACCTCCGTAGATCATCGGATCACGATGGAGCTCCTCGCGCATGGGTAGGGGACGGCCATCTAGAGCATAATGCTCTCAGCGTTAATGCTATCAGCTATGGATTATGTGTATTTCAATGCGAACAGACCTCCCACTTCACATTCGATTTTGTTCTAGCAGGTTCAACACCGCAGCACAGGAGGCTCAGCCCTATCCCTCACCATGCCAAGGGTAAGGGGTAGGCCTCGCCGAGGTGTTGGCTGGTACACAGCGGCCTCATGGAGAAAACAACATCAGAAGTTTGCCAAAGCTGTTCTCTTGGCCAGGAAAAAACGCAGGGGTGGTGCCACCGTAGCTAACTCGTCGCTTGGTACTTACATTGAGGAGGACCTATCCATCACACTTCCACTGGATTTTTTCGAAAGTAGGATGTTCGTCGTCTCGGACAATTGGGATCCTCTGGTGAGCTTTGGACGCACACCAACTGCACCCAATTTGGGCAACTCTCTAGTGCCCGCCATTGCTCCGAGTGAAGTTTTCACGGCCTGCCTTGTGGAGGAGGAGCCACCGGATTCCAACGCTGGGGTGCAGACGCAGGGGACTTCATCGGAATTCAAGACAAAGGAAGAGGACGAGGGACAATAAGAGTGCTTCAATGATACACAGCAACAGAGGAGGAAGCCGAGTCGAGAAGAAGTGGAGTCTGAAGGGAATTCACCACCTCCGCTGCCATTCCTGCACCCTGAACACCTAAAGATGATCTTTGAAGTGCACAGCCTCGTTGACGATCAAGCCTTCAGAGCAATGCAACTCAGCCAGTGCCTAGATATGTTGTATGTAACCTACTCCAAAGCTACTCCGCGATGCCAGTGCCCCACTTGTGCGCAACCCTTCGTCCTCCCTATCAACGGAGGCAACTTTGACTGAATAGGTTTTGGTTTTCCTTAATGGCTTCCATGCTCTTTTTAGTTACAGTTTATCAGAGCAACAACTCTCTATTTCTTAGCATAATTAGCATGATTAGCTTTAGCATAGTTGTTATGTTACTGTTGAACGTACTGGACTCAATCCTTGGTTTCCTTCGGGCAGGGTGGCGATACATTACGCCAATTTTTGCTTGCTACTGTGGACAGGCCAGCTGTCCTGGTTTCCTGTATAGGTAGGACAACTGGCATATGCATGACAAATGTTTATCCTTTTTTGAAAGCTTAATATAACAGGATATGGTTTTTATTTAAAAAAAAAAAAAAAAAAAAAAAAAAAAAAAAAAAAAAAAAAAAAAGTTGTGAAGAATTTTGTTAGCTTTCCAATGACTATTTTTCAAATTTTTTTTATCACGATTTGATATGTCAATTTGACAATTGTTTAACAATATGTTCCATAAACATGAAAGGAATGATAATGAGTAACTTTTTTCTACAACAATATATTTATAATTAAACTTATGTTTTTAAGAAATGAAATATATTGCAACAATCTACATAGACTCTATTTTATTATGACTATAATTTTGAATCTAACGAATGAATATTATAATTTCTAGAATTTTTTAAAGTTGACTAAGCTGAAAACGTTGCAAATTTTAAACACATGTTTTTCTACACCTTGTATCTATCTTAATTTTTACTTAAAACTAAAATCTAAATATACCCTTTTGAAAAGAACAGTTTAAGGATTATGAATATATTTTTTTTCTAAATTTTAGACTGTATATTTTTAGAGATACCGATATTTCATTTCATCGAATCATAATGTCTGCTGAAAATATTATGCAATGATTTTTTTTAAATATTAAATAAAATTAGATAAAAATAAATAAAATGAAAACAAATTATAGGAATTGAAAGTACATTCAATTTTGGAAATGTTGGTGTCATTTTTGAAACCAAATTATGAGTATTTGTAGGAGTCTGCAACCTCCAAAGTTCATGTAAGCATGGGGGAATTCTCTGGTTTCTTAATACAGTCCCAATTTTTAGTTTTTGGCCGAAAAGTATTTTTGGTCGACCAAAATGTTTATTTTTAACGGATTCTGTTAAAAATAAACCTTTCGGATGAAAAGTCTTTTGGTTGAAATATTCTTACCGCAAGAAAAACAATCATTTGAAAAATATTGTACACGACTATCGAGGGCACCATTCGATTTGACGTGAAAAATTTCGGCCGAAAAATCCTTTCTTTTGGCCGAAAGAAACAAGAGTTCGGCTGAAAAAATGTCGCGAGGAATTTTGGAGACCCAATTCTCACAAAAGTGTTACCCAACTTCATGATTTTACCTGATGATTATTTTGATGGAGGTTTGTTATCTCTTTTGATCTTATGATTTCAAATGTCATCATGATTATTATTTTACCTATGATGTTTCGTTGAAAGTTGTATGAGCATTCAACACATTCTCTTCCTACCTTATACAATTTCCCAAGTGTTTAATGATTTTATATGGCTGTAAGGTTTGATGATCTAGTACATCTCTTGAATAAGTTTGATGTAGGTTGTCAATCATTTTCGTGGATGAGTTATCCAATATGCATGGAGATATATGATGGAAAATTAGTTGTCATTGATGTTAACCATGGAAAAAAGTATGCAGAAGAACACTCAAGAGGAAAGAAAAGATTAGGAGAAATAATGTTGCAGAAATCATGCAGAAGCTAGAGCACAATGCAAACATATATCCTTTATAAAGGATTGTGGAATCATGACTATTAGATCGAGAACCAGATAATAAAGATTCGTTAGATATAGTTGAGAAAATTT
This sequence comes from Picea glauca, assembly GCA_000966675.3. NCBI lineage: Eukaryota > Viridiplantae > Streptophyta > Pinopsida > Pinales > Pinaceae > Picea > Picea glauca. The sequence continues at coordinate 1,252,812 of JZKD02S0133523.1, forward strand.
GGGTATAACCAGAGCCATCATATCAAACTGATAGATCATCATATGTTGATCAAAGCCAAGTAGGGGATAGAAAGATTCAGGACTCTGAAACTTTGCCACTTCGGCGATGATTGGAGAAAAGGTAGAGGTATGAAATCATGAAGTCGTGAAACCCCAAAATCCCACCAACCATTAGATCGAGGAAGTAATTCAAGAGTTATGCAATCCATTAGATCAAGAGGGGAAGGATAGTGTAAGTTTTGGGACTCCAAAACTTATCCACTTTAACGATTACTGGAGACTAGGAAAATTTATGAAGTGTCGAAGCCAAGAAGTGCAAACTTAAAGTCGTGAAATCACATAGGACGTCAGATCTAGAGCAGAGGAATGTGGACCATCCATCTAGTTGATGATGTGTCTTATACCACGTGGTAGGGGTTCCATATGGGGACACATGTCACATGAATTTAGTGCATTTTGGAACCCAACATGTCCATTTTTGAGTGACACATGGCACACATACCATGATTCCACATCAGCATGCCATGCAATATCTAGGATTATGGCCTCAGGGAATGTCCAACTTCTTCTACCAACAAAAGTGTCAAAGGCCAAAATGGAGAAATCACATGGACCATTGATATAATATCCTTTAGGATTTTTCATGACCATTTGATCAAGAAGTGGAAGAATAGATTAAGTGGGAGTGTCAACTGGTGGTAGGCATTCAACTTTACTTTATGACCATTTCAGCCAGTAAAAAGTAAGAAGAACCGAAGAAGCAAAGTAAGAATCATCAAAATAGCGAGAACCATATATCAATGATATATCAAACACCCTTGTAGGCTATCTAATAAACAAATGGAAGGATAGCATAAGTAATTTGGAAAATATAACTCTAGGGGAGTTGAACAACTTTAGAGTTGTAATATCCCAGAGTCTCGGAGTACGAAAATAACATTGATGGTTGAGCTAAGATCCTATGGGATATTTCTCAACCATATGATCAAGTACAATGGATGGATAGCGTAAGGAGTACTATCAAATGGAAGAAAATGATCACCTACAATTTATGACCACTTTAGCAAGTCAAACTCTGGGATAGTTGGAAGATTATAAACCATAAACATTATGGAATCGTGAAATCCCAGAATCTCGAAATGATAAGCTAGGATCGTCCATTCAACAAGATATTAGATCCACACCATCAAATCAAGATCAAATGGAAAAAAATAAATGAATGAGATTGAACTTTCATGATAAAGCATCGGACATGGAAAAATAGACCATGAATTTGGGGGGGAAATGGACTGTGCAAACTTCTAATAATGATATCTGGAGCTACAAGCAACGAAATCAGGCCCATGAGAACTCAATGGAAAGATACACGAGAGAAACACATGTTGAGATATAAAGTGTTGGGATATTAAGAGCCTCAATGGTATGAAACTGGGAATCATAGAAAGAACCCAAATTTGCATGGAGAACCGGATATGCCCACTTCAAACAATGATATCTTGATCTGAGATCAATGAAATCGAGCCAACAATAGATTAAAAGAAAGATAAGACAAAGAATATGAATCCACATTGATAACATTCTATAGGTCGAAGCCAAAACCCTAGATATCCAAAAACCTAACCCTAGGATATGAAACACCAAAAGTTATGTGGGCCCCGATGGGTAAGTTGGTACCTCAACTTCACAAGGTCTTAACTTTTGCATACGACCTTTGTTTTAGGTGCGTGATATCCCGTTGGAAAGGTATTTTTGAGAAATATACATTATAAGTAAAAATATGTCTTTTTCTATAGTTTTATTGTGGCAAGACAAGAAACACTATTTAGGGACCCAAAACGAACCCTGGAAGTATAGAAAGGTGTAATGAAATAAAAAATTCCAAAATAAGCCATTTGGATTAGGTGGGCAGCCACCAATATCCCCTTAGGAAGAAACAGTCTCCATTGCGTTGAGTTCCCCCATCAGGTGAGGAAATTTCTGCTAAATTTGGCCCTAGGTGAGCCATTTTCCTTGGGCAGGAGTTTTCCTTCATTGACAACCTGATAAATCTAGATCATTTGTTGGCGAGTTCCCTTGACTTGTGTGTCCACTATTGATTCAAATTTTAGTGGGTTTATGGTCTAAATTCGGATGAAAAATTCATAAATCTATAAAGCTAATATATTGTCTATGCGGATCAAGGAGATGCCCACCTCCTCATTAATTAATTGGGCTAACAAGTTTCCCATATGGGTCAAATAGAGTCCCACCTCTCCATTATTGTATTGGGTTTTATTTTCCACTACTTAGTTACTTGGGTAGTTATATATTATACTAATAATAGAGACTCATTTAATGAGGTATTTTGACTTTGTCCAATGGAACTTTTTGTAATTCTATATATAAATTCCTAGCAAGCCTTCTCATAATATCAAGTTACTCATTTTGGCTTCTTTCATATTTTATATTGTTTATTGTGATATTAATTAGCTCTAAGTGATTTACTAGTAATTATTTTTAGAGGTGAGGCTCATCTTTGAGCCTAACCTCCCAAGTACTTCATTTACATGTTCTTTTGTCCATGTTTATTTTCATGAAATATTGGCACATCTAAGCCCCTCCTCTCTTGGAATTCAAGCCATCCATATCTCAGCCCTCGAGATATGGATCAATGGTATCAGAGAAGGTACATTGTCCACCAGGACAATGGTTTGATTCATGTTGTGGGTTCAAACATTTGCAACAATCAACAACCTCATTTTGGTACTATAATAATAAATTTGTCGGGCCATACACTATAAGAATCACAGTTGGTCCACATGCACTACATGGATTTTTTTCCCTCAGATCTTTGTTCACCATTACAAGGATAACCATACATGGATTCACTACATCAATACATGGATTTACTACATGCATACATGAATTCACTACATATATGCATGGATCCACTACATCCATTAGTATGCAACATTTTCAACAAATTTGCAGGGTATCCATGTTGCCCACAGAGGTTCATCAACCTCTACAATAGCCAATGTTTCTCTACAAACTCTTGGCATCCTTTGTGGCCCTCTACACTCATGCAAATTCAAATAGGTTTTGAGACCTCTACACAACATTTCAGAGGCTCTACCATAGTGCATTGGAAATATATATTCAAGACATCAAATGGATATTTCATGGAATCTCATTTGGATTCCTAGTTTGAGAGATATCGTCGATTGAATCTCAGCATGTATTTGACCCAATGAGGACATGCATACCACAATATTCAATGATACATTTCTCCCTGATCAAGAAACTACAGAAGGATTTCCACATATGGATGAAAATATATCTTAATTATATCAAATGTATATTTCTCGAAATATCATTTGGCTTCTTGGTTTGAGAGATATCATCCATTGAATCTCAACATGTATTTGACCCAAGAAGGCCATGCGTACGACCATATTCAAAAGTATTTTTATCCCTAATAAGAAAAATAAATAAGTATTTCCACATATGGATGGAAATATCTCTTCAATATATCAAATGGGTATTTCATGAAATTTCATTTAGTTGTCTGGTTTATGAGATATATTTGTTTGAAGCAGCACATGTCTGTAACCATCATGGTCGAACAATCTTCAAATTCGGCCTAGTTTTACTCACTCCATGGGCCACCTCAAAACAACTTCTATATACCGAAGGAAATATCTCTTCAGTAGCTCAAATGGGTCTTCGAAATAATTGGATTTCATCACCTGTAACAAAATTTGTGAATATATTTGCAAAAGGATGTTCATAGCCCCTAAAGTCATGATTTTTCCATATTATTTTTTAAATTTTGGGTTTTTATTAAAATTTCTTTATTTTTCTACTCATTTACAATGCCATTTTCAACTAGGTTATGGGTCAACCACAAAACAATGGTTATGGGTCAACCACACAAAACCCTTCTCTTCATTGGGTATTTTCACATTGTAATCATAATGGTATGATAATGGGGTTTCTCTTTTTATCATGGGTGAAATGATGGGGACCATCATTTTATAAGGGGGGAGGAATGGTCTGAATTTTAGGGAGTATATGGCCTATATTCAGATGCAAAAGTCATAAATCTATAAATCTAATAGATTTTACATGTGGATCAAGGAGATGCCCACCTCCTCATTAATTAATTGAGATAATAGGTTTCCCATATGGGTCAGAGAGAGTCCCACCTCTCCATTATTGTATTGGGTTTTATTTTCCACTACTTAGTTATTTGGGTAGTTAGATCTATTATATTAATAATAAAGAATCATTTAATGAGCTCTTTTTGACTTTGTCTAATGGACCATTTTGTAATGTTATATAAAGGCCTAGCAAGCCTTCTCATAATATCAAGTTACTCATTTTGGATTCTTTCATATTTTCTATTGTTCATTTTGACATTAATTAGCTTTGAGTGATTTAATAGTAATTAATTTTAGAGGTGAGGCTCCTCTTTGAGCCTCACCTACCAAGTACTTCATTTACATGTTTTTTTTTTTCCATGCTTCTTTTCATGAAATATTAGCATGTCTAAGATCCTCCTCTTTTGGCATTCAATCCATCTAGGTATCATCCCCTAAGATCTAGATCAATTATATGATTAGTGGATGCTTGTTCCAGGCATTCAGGGTTGAGATATGTTTCTGTGAATTTTTTTGCGAGTTCTGAGGTGTCCAATAATGGTGGAAAATATGGTTGGAGTAGGTCCACATTGAACATTGGGTGCAAGCCAAGGAAGGGGGGAATGTTGATCTCAAAACCGTTGTCTCCCACAACCTTAGTGATAGTGTAAGGCCCATAGTGAAGTGGACGAAGCTTCTAATGGGGCCGCATAAGGCGTTCTTTCTGCAAATGTAACCAGACCTTGTCTCCCACCTAAAACTTGTGTGGTACATGGTGTTGATCATGGCGTTTCTTTGGATTTCTAAACAATCTCATGGAACTGTTGGCATATGTGTTGAATCTACTCAATGAATATGATGGCTTTGTTGGCCTCAGAATAAAATGGGAATATTATGTATGTGTTGTTGCAAGAGGTAGTGCAACATCAATGGTACCCAAGGGTTGGAATCACAGCCCGACCTGAAATGGTATATGGCTGGTGGAGCTATGGAAAGCCCTCTCTTAGCTGTGTTGAACATAGGGAAGACTCTCATCCCATGTATGTAGATACTTAGACTTATACATGCACAGGATGTGCATAATCAACTAATTGACAACCTCTGTCTGGCCATTAGTTTGAGGGTGGAAGGAAGTGGATTTAGTGAGCTTGGTGTCCAATAGTGAAAGACTCAAACAAAATGTGTTGAGGGACCTGCTGTCCCGATCAGAGATGATGTTTTTAGGTATCCCAAAATGGACCCACAATCATTCGAAGAATATATTGGAAGTATCTGTTGTTGTGACACTCTTCTTTCATGATGTGAGAATGGCCATCTTTGAAAACGGATCAACAACAACAAATACGCAATCATTTCCTTTCTTGGTGGATGGAAGGCCATAAATGTAATCCATAGATATGGATTCCCAAGGCCTCTACAGAGTAGGAATAAGGGTGTATTATCCTTTCTTCTTGATGGCTAGCTTGGAAATGCCATAGGCAGTACAATATCTGATATACACTTGTTGATGTCTTGCTGAAATTTTGGCCAATAAAAATGTTTCTGTAGAATGGCCACATTTTTCTCAATGCCAAAATGTTCTTCCATCCGACAGTAGTGCGCCTCCCAAATTATCTTTTCACTCCCACTTGTAGGAACACATAGGTGGCCTAGATGGCATAACAATCTGTCCTGAATGTGAAAATCGATGACATTCACTCTTGTACCCAAGAGCTGATAGGTGGTGGAAAAGTCATGATCTTTCTGATAAATTTGGGGCCACTTAGATGCCTCATGCCCATAGGAATGGAGCACGGTGGTGAGTGCAACCATGGGTGGTCGAATAAGGAATTCAATGACATAATTTGTGCTCCATGTCTTATACTTGATGTTGATATGGAACTGCTGCAGGTATGTGGACCACTTTTGATGGTGGTAATTCTACAGCTTCCAATGTGTCTGTATCAACTATAGAGGCTTGTGATCAGTGTGGATGACCATCTCCTTTCCCATAATCTAATGTTTCCATTGATGGCATGCTTAAATTGTTGATACTGAGAGGGGGGTGAATCGGTATCAAGTAAAATTTAAAACCTTTTTCAACTTATACTTAAACCATTCAACTATATCCAGTGAGCAATGAACAATAGTATAAGATTTACACCAATACACCACAATACACCATGCATAATATATGAGAAATAATCAATAGTTATTGTTCAAGGGAGGTAATGACTTCCAAAGGTAGCTACAACTTCCAAATGTAAAGGGAGTGATAAACCTCCAAGAGGAAGATACAATCCTCCAATATCAAGAGAGATTTGAACTCTCCATCCTTGCCCCTTCCTTCCACCCAAGACTATATGAGAGATAATAAAACTTTACATTAAATCATCACCATCAACCATTTATCACATAGAACCTAATAATGCTTTCTAAGACTTCTTCAATTTCTGCAATTCTTCAATTCTTGGAGTACTTTGATCCTGTAGATAATATTGCTCAATTTATTCTCTGAAACTCCTCCAATTTTCACTCCTTGAATCATCCCCAAAAGGAGGTTATAGAAAGAATGGTAGACTTTATTCAATTCTGGTCTATTCAGCAGAGTGAACTTGCACAGAATTCCCCATGCTCAATAATTAACATCTGATTCTGAAACTTGCACACAAGAAACTACAGTCTGTACTCTTTCCAATGAAATTTTTCCCACTTCATTTGGATTCTTGATGAAATAGTTATGACTTTTTAACCTGGAACACCTGTTTATTGACTAGCTTCAGGATTGTTCACAAACCCTATCTTACACAGAGTGTATCTCCATAATTGTAGCGAATCAAGAGATTAAATTTTTACCAGAGGTACCTTGATATGTCTTCTAAATACCATAGCAATTTCACCATCATAAGCATTCTAGAAAAAAATTTATAGCAAAAATGGTAAGATGACCTGAAAATAACATACCTTAGAACACATCACCAAAAGACTTCATCCTCCCTTGAAATCCGGCCTTCTTTTCTTCTT
>JZKD02S0133523.1:1265592-1295570 GCA_000966675.3 Picea glauca
AGTGCATTGTCCCATGCTCTCTTTGATAGGGCTTGAGAGTCCACTAAGAATTGTCTTGAGAGCCAATGCATCATTCTTCTTTCCTTCCCTTTGAGCTGCAAACTTTGACTTGTTCGTCAACGAAACATATCCACCGATGGTTTCCTTCCAAATAGTTGCTCCCATTGTCTTCAAATACACTCTCATCTCTATTCTCCAAGTACAATAGATTTGCTCATCAAGGATTGGAACTTTATCATCCATTTGTGTGTTTATGGATCTCCTTCAAGCTTGCTAAGGCTTGTAGTGAAGGCCCACTCTGATACCAATTGTTGGACACACCTACCACACTTAGAGGGGGGGTGAATGAGTGTGGAGCTCTTTTTACAAAAACTTCCCTCTTGCACAAAAACTTATCAATTAGCATTCAACATTTATTCATTACCCATTGCTATCATTTATAACCAGTTAGATGTAGGCACATATCAACAACATATATCAACAATATATCATCAACAAGTCATCATCAGAATGGACACAAAGAACACAAGATGTATGTACAATTTTCTTTTTATTACAGACTTCAATCCTTGGGGTTTATCAGCAACAACTAAATAGAGTACAACTCTACAAGAGCACTAGCTCTATGTGCAAGACTCAACTTACACCCTCAGCATCAACTGAGATGAGGCAACAATCCTCAACATATATCAATTTGTCAACAGGTACGAGACTTGTCAGTAGTGCATCCTGCATGTGAACGCGCTTTGGCTCACTACAACCTGCATGTGAACGTGGCCAGTGTATAATGCAACAAACATATGATTTTGAGAAACATGCCCAGATCCTCTACAACCTACAATCACTTTCTCTTCTATCTTCCACTGTCCAAACTGACCCACAGCCAGTCACAATACATCCAAGCTCTCCAATAGCTTGCTCATGCTCCACAACAAATCAATATGAATGCTATCTCAATCATGTATAAACAACTAGTGTACCATAGCAATCATGTCACTACAGAATCACAAGAGTGCTACTCAATCCATACATCAAATCAACCAAATTGAGCCACATCATAGAATCCATACCAAGAATTCCCTAAGAATTCACAACATATCAAACAATAGCATCTATCAAGACAATAATGTAACCATACCAGTGTCTGAGTGATAGATCTGAGGCCATAGAATGAAGATCTATAACCTGCCTCATCATCCAAGAGCTTGGCACTAGATCAAACAAAAATATCCATGATTTTATTTAGTCCACGCTCCCTGTACACAGTCAGCCCGCGTGTACACTCACCCTATACATAGCCAGCCCGCATGTACACACACCCTATACATAGACAACCCACGTGTACATCAGAAAATAGGGTTTTCTATGAGTCCGAGACTTTTTCCGTCAAGATCTCTGATATTGCCAAAACTTTGATGCATCCATGAGATCCTCCTCTCGCTTTCTTCCTCAGAATAGATATTCAATCATGCTCAATAGATCCACACCAATAAGATTCTCTCACAAGAAGCTCTCCATCAATACTCCAAAAAATATTACCAAGAAGTTCTCCATTGATCCATAAGGATTCTCCCCAAATGTGCATTTTACAAGAGATCCTAGATTCTTATTTATACTTTCATCTTCTAGGTCACTTAACCCATTTTAGGTTACTTAACCCATTTCTAGGTCACTTAGCCTATTTTCCTTTTTTGGGGGTTAACCACTTTCCATGAATAGAAAGTTCTCCAATACTTTATCATTTAAATATTCCTTCTTGATTTTGTCACTTTACTTTATCATTTAAATAATCCATCTTGATTTTGTCACTTTACTTTATCATTTAAATAATGATTTCTTCTTTTCAAGCACTTTTACTTCTTTGACATTTTGGGGCTTCAAGCCATCATATAGGGGTCCTTCAACTTCATAGAGCCATAACTCTCAAACCGTGAGGAGTTATGTGACATTCCACATACCACTGGAAATGGCATGATAAGCACTATCCATCTAGGATAGTTTCATAAACAACTTCATTGATCTTCATCTCATTATTCCACATACAAGCATGGGTCCTCCAACCATTCTTCTAGGATAACCCAATCCGTAAAGCATCTTCTCGTGAGGGATTTTACCATAAGTGGACCACTTTGGAGCTCATCCATTTGTGCATCTTATCAACCAAGATAAGATAATAATGATTCATCTTTGCATCGATTGGTTTCCACTTGGACATATATTATTCTCATCAAGGGAATCATATCAATCAATTACTTGACATCAATCAATGACATCAATCAAACCAAACCATTTACATCAATGACATATGATCCAACAATCTCCCCAATAATAAAACCATTGGCATCAATGACAACATGATCCAACCACTATATCCAGTGAGCAATGAACAATAGTATAAGGGTTTCACCAATACACCACAATACACCATGCACAATATATGAGAAATAATCAATAGTTATTGTTCAAGGGAAGTAATGACTTCCAAAGGTAGCTACAGCTTCCAAATGTAAAGGGAGGGATAAACCTCCAAGAGGAAGATACAATCCTCCAATGTCAAGAGAGATTTGAACTCTCCATCCTTTCCCCTTCCTTCCACCCAAGAATATATGAGAGATAGTAAAACTTTACATTAAATCATCACCATCAACCAATCATCACATAGAACCTGATAATGATTCCTGAGGATTCTTCAATTTCTGCAATTCTTCAATTCTTGGAGTACTCTGATCTTGTATATAATATTACTCAATGTATTCTCTGAAACTCCTCCAATTTTCACTCTTTGAATCTTCCCCAAAGGGAGGTTATAGAAAGAATGGTAGACTTTATTCAATTCTGTTCTATTCGGGAGAGTGAACTTGCACAGAATTCCCCACACTCAATAATTAACATATGATTCTGAAACTCACACACAGGAAACTACAGTTTGTACAATTTCCAATGAAATTTTTCCCACTTCTTTTGGATTCTCTATGAAGAATTTATGACTGTTTTACTTGGAACACCTGTTTATTGACTAGCTTCAGGACTGGTCACAAACCCTATCTTCCACAGAGTGTATCTCTATAATTATAGTGAATCAAGTGATGAAATTTTTACCAGAGGTACCTTGATATGTATTCTCAATACCATAGCGATTTCACCATCTGAATTGTTCTAGAAAACAATTTCTAGCAAAAATGGTAAGATGACCTGAAAATAACACACCTTAGAGAACATCACCAAAAGACTTCATCCTCCCTTGAAATCCAGCCTTGTTTTCTTCTTATTTCCCTTGAAATTTGACTTGTATCAAATGAATGTATAATGATGTTTATTTATACCATTTATGTCACTTCCTTTTAACATTAGGGATGACTTGACACTTTCTTATTTTGTAATTCTTTTCTTTAATTGTCTTCAGGGCCTACATGTTCTTCAATTCACTTTGTCATCTTCAAAAATTTATTTCTCCTCAACCATGAGGATCCACGTGACGTGCCACATACCACCAGAAACAACATGATGTATACTATCCATCTATGGGCGTTGTATCTTCATGTGCATTTTCCTTCATGTCCAAATACCTTAATCAATCTTATGGTCCAAAACCCATGACTAGGGTTGACATCAATGACAACAACCAATCTTCCAACATAAACAATGGAATACATTTCCTTGTCATAGGTGGGGTATTTACAGATAGTATCTTAGAGTTTCTCACTATGGTATGCTACTAGATGATTGTGCTGAGTGAGAAATTTTCTTACAACATAGTCAAATGCATCCGTCTCAATCTTGAACATTTTTTGCAAATCAAGTAAGGAGAGTACTGGAGATGAGCATAAACGATGCTTCAAAACATCAAATCCTCATTTTTTTTCAATCCCCCACATGAAATTTTCCTTGCCACCACCCTTGGTCACTTGGATGAGGGCCCATGCAATATGGGAGAATCCCAACACGAATCGTTGGTAGAAGTGGGCAAGTCCCAAGATGCTCCAAATCTCGGTGAGTGTGGTCAAGGCTGGCTAGTCACAAATGACTTGGATCTTAGTTGGATCCACATGTACCCCATGTTAATCAACAATTTATCCCAAGTATTGGAGCATTCTCATGCCAAAGGATAATTTTTCCAAGTTTTCATATAGCTTGTGTTGTTGCAAAGTGCTCAAAACCTAATGAATATGTTGCATTTACTACTCCCAAGTTCTATTGAAGATGAGGATGTCATCTAGATATACCAACACAAGAGAGTTGGTGAATGGTCTCAATAAATTATCCATCAACCTCATGAAAGTTGTTGGCGCATTTTTTAGGCCAAAGGGCATGACCAACCATTCGAAGAGACCTTCTTTAGATTTGAAATTTGTCTTCCATACATCAGTTGGTTTGATGGGAACCTGGTCGTAACCAAACTTTAGGTCAATATTTTTGAAGAACTTGGCCCCCTTGAGTTGGTCAAGAACATCATCAATTCATGGAATTGGGTACTGATTTTTGACTATGATTTTGTTTAATTTTTTGTAATCAATGCAGAGCCACCAAGTCCCATCTTGATTTTGTACCAGTACAACCGAGCTTCTGCGAGTGGATGGTTTGGGTCTGATGTGTCCCTTTTGAAGAAGCTCGTGGATATGACTCTTGATTTCATCATTTTCCATCAACAAGCAATGATAAAATGGTCCATTAGGAAGAGGTGCACCGAGGGTTATATAAATTGGATGCTTGACTTGGCAGTTCATCGATACCCTAATGGGTGAGGAGAATATTTCTCTATACACTTCCATGATTTTGTCCACTTTCTTCTACTACAAAGAGAGGCTCTCTATAGAGGTCATAGATGCGATGGAGTCCTTCTATTTACTATGAGCAAAAATCACAAAGAAGATGAACTTCCTAGTTTTTGAAATGGCGTTACTGCATTGCTTAGCAGCGATTAAAGAAACAACGATAGGTGACGCTACCTCTAGTATCCTATACAATTGTCTACCCAAAGTAATAATAACATTGAGGGGTATAGACTCATACACATCATGTCACTTCCACAAATATGGTTGTCCTAAAAAAACATCACAAACTTCAAGGGGAGAAATATCACACAATACCTCATCTTTCAAGGGCTTGATGACCTATGTTGAGATTAGGTTCTTATGAATGTCTCTATAAAAAATGAAATGAAGTGGATCCCCCTTTACCCACATCTGTGAGTGAATGAGGTGTTCCCTTTCCTCTGGTTCTTCTGGTTCGCTTGGATGAACTTTGGTGGTAGAAAAAGTGGCGTTGGGTTCGACATTGATAATATACTTCCCTCATGGATTTAATTTCGAGTTAGAATATTCCTCTGACTCAGAATCTTTCATCTTTGCCACTAATGACTTCTTGGAGTGACATTATTTAATGTTGTGCCAAGGGATTTTATGGTATCACTTTCCTGTGTCCTTTGACTTCTCATTACCCTTCTTGTGTTGCGTCTTGGAATAGTTTTCTTGAGAGTGACCATATTTCCTCTTTCCCTTGTTTTGTGGGTTGGGACCACCATTTCCATGCTTCAGCTTTGAGGATTTTTCATATCCAAAATCTCTCCTCTTCTACTAAAATTTCTTCTTGATCTTGACAACATATCTATAAGTCGTACCCAGTGATCCGATGTCCAGACAATCCATAGGAAGTTGTGATATTTGAGCACCATATTTCATTCAGAGTCTTTCATACCCAATTTGGTGAGCATGGTATGGAAAATATTGGTGAAATATAGTATTGTCTGGTCCCTTTCCTGACGTAGGGTGGTCCATCTTGTGTATTGGTCCCCGTAGCTTACAACATGATAGTATTATTCTTTAATGGAATCTCTAAAGAAATTCCATGTGGGGGAAACTGCAAATATTGTACATTCCTCTATGTCCCTTTGCTCAGAGTAAGTATTCCACCAGTCGTTAACATGGGGGATAGCCTTGAGGAGTGAAAAAGTAATATTTTCCCTATAGGAAAATTGTAGACCGAAAAATACCCTTTGAGAAGATTCAACCATTTATCTGCAACATCCACATCTATCAATTCTTCAAATAATGGAATATCAAATTTTACTTGTACCTTGAAGGGGCTTGTATGGCCACTTGATGAATATGCATCTCCTGTGGGCAACCGCTAAAGGATCTGTGCAAAGTTTTCCATCATTTCATTCCTTTGTCGTGCAAGGGATTCCTCTAGCAACAATTGAAAAGGATATCCTACTCCATCATATTTCTTCTCATCCCCCATGAGTTTTGGTCAGGATCAATGAAACTGATCTTGGAAAGGCTCGACTGGTTTGAATCCCAACTTCTTATACCTAGATCTTGTCGAGGACATGCATGAATAAAAATAAATGAAGAGCAAATTGCTTTGATACCAGTGATCCAGATTTATGAGAGGAACAAAATTAATAACAGACTGAATACAATAACACATAGATACATTTAACAACAATAGATATTGAGTGAACAATAACTTCTATTGAATAAATAAAACAGGTTGAAACTATAAAACTACAGAACTGAAAACAACTTGCTTGAATGGTGGTAGCTATCTCTGAGAAGAGATGTGGCTTCTATGCACAACCGTCTTAGAAGAATGATTACAATGAGGCTCCATAGGCCTTTTTAACATTACTCATGAATTACAAAACCCTAGACATCCAAAAACCTAACCCTAGGAGATGAAACACTAAACGTTATGTGGGCCTCGATGGTTAAGTTGGTACCTCAACTTCCTGGGTTCGTAACTTTTGCATACGAAATCCATTTTAGGTGCGTGATATCCCATTGGAAAGGTATTTTTGAGAACTACACATTATTCCATCAAAATATGACAGTCTATAGTTTGAATGTGGAAAGAAAAAAAAAACACTCTTTAGGGTCCCAAAACATCCCTGGAAATACAAAAAGATGTACGAAGATGAAAACTTCCAAAATAAGCCATTTGGATTAGGTGGGCGGCAACCAATCTCTACTTAGAATTTATCTAGGGATTGAGACAACCCCAAAAGTGTAGAACCCATAATTACAAAGAATTACAGAAGAATGTGTTGAACTAAAAATGTAAGAAAGAGATAGATGGAATAGGTGGGTGGCCACCAATATCCAATTGGATAAGGTTTCTTCATATTCCATTTGTAACTCCCACATCTAGGATTTTCGAAATGTAAAAATAAATTGGTAGAAAATGAAATGAATAGCCACGGGAACTAAAAAATATCTCTCTTGTATTATAAATGAGAACTAAGAGTAGAGAAATGGTACTTTGTCGCTTTGTAACAAACTATGGTACTATTATCTTTGAGTAATAAAGAGAATGGGGAGTTTCAGAAATTTTTGGCTTTGATGGATATAGTTGAGACTACTCTTGATGTGTTTATCTTTTGTTTGAGTAGATAGGATTCTATTGTATGAATTGTTTCTGCACTTTGTTATGTTTACTCATGTTGTCATTTGTTTCTTCATGGGTACATAAATGATGTTATAAATGCATTTTGAAACTATTTTTTTATTCATCTGTAGCATTGTTGTTTTCATTTATCATTGGAATATCTGAACTACTTTTGGTTTTGATGGTTTTATCTCCTGTTGTACTAATTCTTCTAGTTATTCTATCGAGATAGGTTAGAAGTAGTTAGATTAGATTATTTTTCTTTAGTTAGATTAGTCTTAGAATTAGTTATAACTCTTTGGGGGGAAGTTCAATATCTTTCCCATTTTTATTCTTGTAATTCTGAGCAGTAGTGAGGCTCATAAACTTACAGGAAAAACTACCCAAAATGAGAGTACGTCTGATTGGGACCTGCCATCGGGCATTTTCCCTCATTTGATTGAGCAGGTCATTCCGACCAATCAACAGAGAGATCAAGGCTAGACCTAACAAAAAAGTAGTTTTTCTAGTGTGAGAAGTGTAGAAGCAAAGAAGGGTTTTTCTTACAAGGGAGTGAGGAGATCTCATAGGTTAGGTGAATATATTTCATCCAAGTGTTTATGCAGAGATGGTTGGATCACGAAGGATTTTGATTCAAGATCTTGTATAGGTGGAGATAGAATTCCATCTAGAGGTCATATATGCCAAGGAGGAGAGACAACTAAGGAAACGAGATGTGGGTTTTAGATAATTGAAGAAACAGGGAAGGGGTGCATCGTACAAAAGTGTTTGTATGGGTTTTTTGTACATGCACATGGGTCATAGTGTATATAGTCACATACATACGTAGGTCACAAGAAGAGGAATCATGTGCACCTTGAAAAATGAATTGTTCATGGATCGTATGATAGAGTAGTCCGTGTCAGGTTTGTTTGTAGTTTTATTTCTCCCAGTGGACCATTTTCCCTATTACAAGAACCTTGAATTGACCTTAATAAAATAATCCCAGTGTTGGTTTTACCTACTATTTTTTTCCAAGGGTAGTTTACTCAAAAATATTGGTGCTCAGGTGTGCCTATTTTTCTTTCCTTATTTGTTCTTTTGTTGCATGTTTAATTGATTACTCAGTTGGGGTTTTAGTAGATAAAGTGATTTTATTTTGAGATAAATACTAGGTTTTGAGTAGAGTGGTAAAATAAAAACATGGTATCAATGCATACCAAGGGTTACTTCTAGGAAAATCAACAACTGGACCTTTGTGGTATCCATGTTGACATTGGCTTCTTCGTCAATGATCTGTTTTCCCTTATCCAGTTCCAAATTAAAGACTGAGTCATCATCTGACTTTGAGGATTTGTTCTCACCCAACAATGGTTGTTTGGAGTGACATTAATTTTTGTTCATCCAAGATATTTTTTGGAACTCACACCACTTTTTAGTGTCCTTCTTCGACTTCCCATTACCCTTTTTTCTTATGGATTGGACTGGTTGTCTTGGGGATGGCTATCCTTACTTCATCCTTGTCTTTGGGAGTTAGGGACACTTTTACCTTGCTTCTTCTATGCTGGGTTTGTAGAAATGAAATCCCAAGTATTCCTTCACTTGAAATTTTTCTCGATCTTGACAACATATCAGTAAGTGAATCCCAATGAGGAGATGTCTAGGAATTCCATATCTATTTGGATGTTCCTATGTAGCCACTGTGGTACTTCACAACTAGGTTTCACTTGGAGTATTTAATATCCATATTTGTGTGGAAGGTATGGAAGATGTTGGTGTACTCTGGCACCATCTATTCTCTATCCTAACACAGAGTTGTCCATCTCGTGTACTAGTCATCAGAGTTTCCAACAAGGTAGTATTGCTCTTGGAGGGCATCAAAAAAATCTTCCCAAGTGGGTCCTGGCACAAAAATTGCACACTCATCTCTAACATGTTTCTCATAGTATGTATCCCACTAATCTCTGACATGGGGAAAGGATTTAAGGACCACAATGGTGATTTTTTCATTGTTGCAAATTTTTTGAAAAGAGAAATAACCCTCTAGTGGACTTAACCATTTTCCCAAAGCATTGGCATTTATATGGCCTTGAAATAAATGAATATCAATCTTAAATTATACCTTAAAGGGTGTTTCACCTCCAAAGTGACTTCTGGTTGAAGGTACCTCCATTTTCATTGGCAACTAACGAAGGATCTAGGAGAAATTATCCATTATGTCGTTCCTCTATGATCCAGATTTTATGAGTAGAACGAAATGAATACATATTATTATCAAAATATGATTAACACGAAATAACAAATATACAATAAACTGGTTTCTATTCAATAAGGAAATAAGATGAAATAATAAAATGTAGCGGAAAGCAAGATTGCTAGAATGGTGGAGGCTTATCTCTAAGAAGAGATGTGACAATTGCGCTCATTCACAAGAAGATGATTACAATGAGGATCTCAAGGAATTTTTACATTAAAAAAGAATTTCAAAATACCTAGACATTGAAAAACCTAACTCTAGAAGATGAAGCACCAAAAGTCATGTGGGCCCCATTTGGGTAAGTTAGTACATCAACTTCCCAGGGTCGTAATGTTTGCATACGATCTCTGTTTTAGGTGCACTATAGACCGTTTGAAAGGTCTATCCAAGGAATACACATGTTGTCATCATAATTTGACTTCATCTGTAGTTTGACTATGGTGAGCCCTAAAAATGTTGTTTAGGGCCTCAAAGTGGCCCCATAAGTCATGGACCCAAAAACTAGGAGAAAACTTCCAAACTGGAAAACTACCAAAATGAGCTAGTTGGAATAGGTGGAAGGCCACCAAAATCCATATAGATCAATCCTCCCCCATTAGGAAGCAATGGTATCTGTTGCATTTATTTCCCCCATCATATGAGGAAATTTTTGTTGAATCTGGCCCCGGGTGAGCCACTTGCCTTGGTGCCGGAGCTTCCCTATTTTGACAACTCGATAAAGATGGATCCTTTTTTGGCAAGTTCCGTTGACCTATTTGTCCACAATATTATTACTGGATGTCTATTGTATGTAGTTGGGGTTGAGCTCTGTTGGTTGCAACTGTTCTCCTACCTCTGAGGTGTCCAATAATGGTGGCAAATAAGGTCAAAGGATATCCACGTTGAACACTAGGCGTAGGCCAAGGAAAGGAGGAATCTTGAGCTCAAAACCATTATCACCAACATCCTTGGTTTTGGTTACTCATATATCTTGTCTGAGTTTGTATATTCATATTGAGTGACTCAAGGTTCATGTCTATTCGGGCTTCCAACAAAGCCTCTAAAAATATCGGCCCTCCTAGGAAACTAGAAGGCAATGCAATGCACAGAGTGCACTGCACCGTCTCACCCAAGATAGTCTTAATGGGTGGTTGTAATACTCATGTTTTTTCAGCCTAGGATTGAGTGGGGGATTTGAGAACTGTATGATGATATTTCTATTTTAACTTATTAATGCAATAAACTTTCATTGTTAGGTAGCTAGAGAGGTAGTAATGGGGGGCCAGAGGGCCCATAGTGATAATAGTGGAGGCCATTCAATCTAAGGTGGACTAGGTCCACTATATTATTAAATAAGGCCCACTATGGTAGTTAGATATAATAAATGTAAGAGGACTTCTTAGAATTTTCTACTTCTAGAAGATTCCTCCTCTAGAATGTTCTTAGATGATGGTTATTTTAAAATGTAGAAACCTTTGCGAATCTTACTAATCCTTCATATGCCAACTATAAAATGTTGGCAATATTTTTGTAAAAATATTCAAATTTCTAAGGATTTTATATAGTTTGTATAACATTTTGGCAATTTTTAAAATAAAATAATTTTATCCTATAAAATTTAGGTGAATCATTTTTAGAACAATGAATATTTTTTTGGGAAAAACCACGGAAAATTAGCCCATAAGAGAAATTTAGCCCCTAAAATCATCCCTGGGTAGCACTATATAAAGAGGTTCAAGCAATGTAATGAGATATGAAGAGAATTATTGTATTGTGAGTTGTATCTCAATAGGAGGATGCCCCCTCGAAGAGGTAAGTGAACAGGAGAGGATCCCTTCCATAATACGATCCATTGTATGGTGTTTTTCTACCTCAAGGGTTTGATAGTAATAAAGGCGATTTTTAATATTGTTCTTATATATCTGTTGTGGTTATTTTGTACTCAGATATGGTATAGTTACTTAACAAGTGGTATCAGAGCACTTTCCTCGGCAGAAATTGTGGGTGATTTTTTTTTTCAGGGTAGAGATGTATTCCGTTGTCTTTAATCCATAGAGATATGTTGTTATGCACATAAAACCGTGGTTGAAGGATTCATACATGAAGGAAACACAAGTGGTACTTAAGTGCACATCTGTTGGCCACCCTTGTAACCCCTGTTGGTACCCCTTCAAGTGGTAGCACATCAAATAGCACCTGTGTATGGATCAAACTAGATTACCTAAATCTCTCTTTAGATAAACCAATCGGCTGCTTGACTGCTATAGTGCCACCGAGAACAACACTCGGGAAGATACTCTCTAGTACCTAGGTAGTAGAGTAGTACGGCTAAGGGTATGGTCTAGCCTCTTTAGTTAGTGCCCTCAGATATTGAGATGAGTACTACTGTTGGACCCCACACATATATCAGAGAGCTATATCGCAGGGCAAAGCCTTGTCTGTAGAACCCTTGAATACCTAACCCTTGGGGACAAAAACATAAACAAATTAAAACAGACAAGATCTATTGTAGCGCAACTCCATTCGGGTTTCCAAATCACTACACATTTCTTCCTGGTTAAGAATTTGGGCATTTCATCACTGCACTATTCTTCATATCAGAGTATAACTCCATAGGTGTAAAAATAAAATAAAAAAGTCTAGAAAAATTTTCACCATTATTTGAGACCTATTCCATTGGATTCATCTCTTCGCCCTTATCACATTCATACATATCATTTTTCGGAAAAAAATTTGACCCCACCCGCCACTTTTTGGTTCCCTCGTCATCATGGCCCATACCTGTAGCCAAGACTTGGAAGCTCGCTTCAATACCTTGCAATCTAATCTCACCAAGACTACATTGAATGGCCTCCACTATTATCACTATGGGCCCTTTGGGCCCCCACTACTACCTCTCTAGCTACCTAACAATAATTTATGATTACACATAAAATATAACAACTCATTCATTTTGCATATCGACAAATACTAAAGAAAATAACGAAACATATGAATTTACTCACATAACACAGGTTTTACCGTGGTTCACCCCCCTGGGATACATCCATAAAGATCTGTCTCTTAGCTCTTTTATCATAGTAGTTCTGAAAGTACAACGCCGCATGCTTTCCAAATAATATCATATGGGTTGATATCTATTATGAGGTGGAGTAGATCGCACCAGGCTCCTCATCCTATGATATAACCCTCAATATATACCCTCCTCAATCCTCCCTAGTTCAACAACTTACAAAATTAGGTCATACAGAAAAATATTACATCGCATCCACTTCCTCACATTTGTCTCTCTCTATGAGACCTAGGTAGCTATATTTATATGTTTTTGTCTCACCATCCATTACAATGTGTTGCAAAAACCCTAACCCTAACATCATTAGGTCTTTCATACATGCACATGTGTTTTGCTTCCTTCTAGTTGTCGCTTCCCTTGTGCATGCCTTCTTTCCACTTTGGCCTACGTCCAATAGGTCCCCAACACTAACATGTGGCTCATATCGAGCCACCTAACCATTGTGTGCTTCATTGATCTCCCTAGTGATCACCTGGAATTTATCCTTGAGCTCCACTGCTTGTGTTTGAGCCTGCATGGTCTTCTCCTTGAGTGTGTCTACAGTCTGGACTACAATCGTGTCATTGATCAACCCTGCGCACTCTACTTGGGTCTGTGCCATATATGTATTGGCTTCCTCTTCTTGTGAAATTATTTCTTCTACTCACTCTTGAAGTAGTTCCATTTGAGCCTGATGCTCCTTTTTCGGTGTTTTTGCAATGGTGAGTTCTTCCTGTAGTTTCTTCATATCCTACACCCCTTTGACATGCTCTATGATGGGAATTGTCTTCTTCCTCTGCTTGAGGTCTTGGATAACTGCACTTATCCTTTCTTCTTCCTTCTACCACCAATGGACTTGTTGATCGTCTTCTAGCTTCGTCCACAGTTGTGCTACTTTATTGAACAAGTCGGATGCTATGCTTCCCTGTCACTCTATCTCCTGTAGATGCTTTGTTGCCTCCTTCTTCCTTTGCTCCCTTACCTCTGGTGGAGTGTTAGGTGTGAGCTACTCACAAATATTCTTGATTTCCTTATGATATTGATCAATTTCTACGTAATATGATCAATATTCTCTATTGTTGTGAGTTCATCCTCTGCGTGGTATTTGGAATCTTATCATAAGTTTCGAACACTTTTTGTTCCAATCTGTTCACGCGCTCCCTCTCCTCTTAGGTATCTATCTTGGCCTACTCATATATCAATTCCAACGTGTCTCGTTTATCTTCTTCCTACTGCAATTCGACTGTGTCTATGCATGCACGAGACTATATTTCTTGGGTAATGCTAACCTATAATTTGTGTAGAGATTTGGATGGTATCTGTGACAATACCAATTGGAGTTGAGATAATTCCTTTAGAGGTGTATGCCCCATGATATTTTCCATGCACGGCATGATGGGTGTAATGTGGAATGTTTCACTCTGATGCAGTATTGTGTCGACTGTATCTCTCTCACTTGCTTTAGGTTATTCTCACATCTATAATGTTGGCGACCATGTTCCTATGTTTCTTCCCACTACTTGCACTTCCCCAATCAGTTTGAGGAATTGTCACATGTCTGCCAGCTCCTCTTGAATTCTCTCCCTGTGGTGCACAACATTCTCAAAATCCTCTGATGTATGATCCTAAACCATTTGGTCTATCATTTCTACATTATCCTCCATGATCGTGTATTCTAGAGGTGTTCTTTGTTCCTTCATATTCTTGCCCGCACCCCCTATCTAAGTAGTTGGCCTCTTAGTCATGCCTGGTTCTTGTGGATTGGTACTTAGTGTAGTCCCCTACGCTGCCTCGTCCTATTTTTCTTGTACTTGGGGTGACTGCATATTGTTTTTTTTTCCCTTCTGAGTCCCCGTCTTAGCTGTCCCTTCTTTCGTCTTCTTTGTTTTGGTCTGGCGTGTCCTTGGTTTCTTGGGAACTGGGACTTTTTGAGGATTTGTTTCTTGCTTCCCTACCTCCTCTTCCATTTTTCTTGCAGGTATGTCTTGGGTGAGGATTGGAATATTCTAGTCATCTTCCCAATCCCTCATAACCATTTCGATGTTTCCCTCCATGACATAGTAGTGCAATTGTAGCCACTTCTTGTTGGGGTCCTTCTGTGCCTATATCCACATCGCATGTCGAGTGGCCTTGAAGTTGGCGATGTCTCGATAGCACATGACAGCCTTTGGTGTTATTCTCCAGAGTTTGGCGATGGCCTCCTATAGATCGCATGGATATCCTTCAAATATGGATGTGTTCAAATTTCTGTTCTTGGCATCTACGTGGTGCCAAGAGATAAATATCTCGCTCCATGATTAGGTTTGGTTTTGGTGGTAAAGAATACATATTTCAGTTCCTTCCATCACATAATGGATATCAACATGAGCAACCATGAGTAATGAAATTTTGTTCCTAGATCCTATGCATCCTTGCAGTCATCCAGAAACAAATTCAAAAGATAGAGTGCCCAACTAACTGTGGTTCCCTCGACGCATTATGTTGAAAAAGCAACGACCCCAGTCGGGACTTCCTTCTTGTGGAATTTTCTTAGTAGCTTGCAGTCCATGATTTTTGTAGCCATTTGTGTCGCAGAATCATTGATTATTTTGATGATGATTCCTCACGTCCCTCTGTCAGTGCCATATTTATTTTTCATCTCTTCCATGAGTGCTTTCTCCTTTGTTTTTTTGTCGAGAATTTTCACAGGGTCCATGCCACAACATGGAATCACTATAATTTGTGCAATGAGCTCTACGTCTATCGATATGATATTGTCCAACCATATATCCCCACCATGTGTGACCGCCATCAATTGTTTGATGCAACTGCTTGTGTACTGTCCTATGTCAAAGTGTAGTTTCTCTAGTAGACCTAAAATCCTTGTTTTTGTCAATCCTGTTTCCCACTGGAGTTGTTATTGGATAAATCCGTAAATGAGGACATAAACTGATCTCCCTAGATCTACCTAGATCTAGAACAAAACAAGATAGGACATGATACTTTCCCTAATCTCTAATCATTGAATTTACTATTAGATAAGAGATTAATGACATACCTTTGAATATCGCTTCCTTATGTCTTTGTTGTCCCTGCTCTGCTCCGGTGATCTTGTGCTATTGATCCTACAATGAAACACAAGCCAACCAAAGTGAAAGACACAATAGTGTATTCAATGAAAACTTATGCATGTGATCAAGGAGTCATGCATTAAAATAAAAATGATTTTATGGGAAAAAAACATGCCATTGTATTATATTAAGTGAAAGTGGAAGATACAACCAAACAGACTTGATGTTGCAAGGTTCCCTTTTAGTGGCCCTTTGCTCCAATAGACACACTAGCTCCAAATTTTCATGATGAGGATCCACAATAAATTGATGGAAAAATGAACAGCTCAAGCATCAATTGAGATAGAATCCCTCACAAAATTCTAAGCCTATTCTTTCATTAATTCCTTGCTTACTTGCTTGCTTAAACTCTTCTATGAGAAATATCTCCTTATATAGGGGGAAGAGAGATAGTTAAAGAGATTAGGATGATCCCACCAAATATGAGAAATGAGTAGGATCCCAACCATACAGATGCCACCTCATATTCTAGAAGATTACCTTATAGAAGCTTTGTGAACTTTGACCTTTTCTTAGTCTTTTAGCATCGCCGCACCCTAGCTATAGTGCAGCCTACAGAAACATTGCAAACTAGTTTTAGGACAGACTGTAGCAATCACATGAAGAAAGGTCCTTTTGGGAGCTTGAACACATGTTATAGAAACATCACCAGGGTGACTAAAATAATGTGTAACAAAATGCCCCCCAAAGTATGAGGCTGGAACTCATGACAACCGAAATACTTTGTAGAATATGTGTGTGTGTTGGAAACAAGGAGTGCACCAATCAAAAAGCTGCAAACAACCAAGCATATGCATAATATTATACCATTTCTGAGGTATACATTCCCATTCTCAGACTACAAGTGATTTAAATCATAAATTTCAATCATGGAAACCAATCATAAATTGTGGATCCATGTCACGAATATTATACATAGCCACCAGGAATACACTGTGTATCTATGCTCATAGAAAACTCAAATTCATACATAGCCACAAGACATACAAAGTGAATCTATGTGTTAATACAAATCATAAATACTCCTTCGCAACCTGGACCAAAATAATGAGACCCAGGGTCTTCAATCCCGTCGTCCATAAGTATGAATCTAGCCATGCGATTATAGGTGCTGAAGTCAGACATGGTAGAAACCACTTGATTACTAGTCATTGATGAAAACCGTTAACAAGTGCGAGGGAAATCACCAATGATGTCAATGACTCCCAAGGTACCTTAGTCCAATCTAATGAATGTGAATAAATGAGTTGAAGTCGAGAACTCGATAGAATCTCTCAATTATGGGTCAATGATGCGAACCCACTATCGGAAGAGAAGAAACCTTCCATTGAGGCATGCAAGTTCCAAGATACTAATTGATTTCTAAGTCTTGTTCCTGGATAATGCATTGAAGTCAATGAGAACAGACTCATCACAGGAGGGCCTTGATGTATCCCCCATAAATGACATGAAATAAGTAATATATTTAAGGTAGATCAAAGTATGAAGATGATATTAAACTGACAAGGGGAAGGCTGACATGGTAAGTATTGATAACTGCAGATGGTCGACTCGATAGAAGGCTTTTGTAGGGTTGGACTTCTCTTGAACATATGAATGATACGAAAATGGTCTTGGTAGCATTGACTCAGAGACAACCCAATATATGAACTTGCAAAAGGTCAAATGAGAGTAAAATGAATTTCCCAATCCCGGATTCAATGACAAAGGGGGTGTCATGTTCAAGAGTGACTATTACTGCCACTAACACAAATATAGAGGCACATTTCTTTCCCAAATTTCCCCCCACCATTTCTGGCGAGTGCCTCTTTATTTTTACGCAAGCTTGAGGAGGATAACATATGCTTGTTGATGTAAGTTCATCCTTCGGATGAGTCCCTCGGATTATGTTTAAAAAACCTTAAGAAGGAGTGGTTTGGTTCCATATAAGTCTTTCGATGTTTGTTTAACGATTCCAAAGAGAGACAAATCAGGGGTTTTTCATATTTAGAGAGTCTGAAAAACACTAAAATAGGACTCTCTCAGTTCCTTTTTCATAAATTAGTTTGATGAGACCGAAAAAGTGATAACCTACCGCCCATCAAATGTTTTCTTCAAATGCTTTTACGAGTTTGAAAAGAATAAGGTCGCTTGACAATATTTTCATTTTTACAGAGCATGAAAAGAGCTTAAAGGATACTCCAAAAGTTTTTTTTTTCATGTTACCATGAAAAGTATGAAAAGGAAACAAAAGTATACTCAGTTGCGTTCTCATTGATTTGTGAGCACAAGAATGAACAAAGACTGAGCTCGAGGTTTTTCCTAAAAAAAATAAAAAGTATTTGTACATGTGACAAAATAAAAATAAACCAAGAAATGTATCTGTGTTCCATCGTTTAAGCTCCTAGATTCTTCATCTGTGAAAAATAAAAACACTTACAATATCATTAGAACTTTAGGTTTTAGGTAAAGTGCATAAAATAATATAAAGTATTCATGGAAAAAATAAAAAGTCAATAAATATAGGCAAAAAACCCCTTTTTACCATTCCATTGTCATTTTACCCAAAACTTGTCCAAAAAACCCTATTTCACCTCAAAATTCCACTTCGGATTGTGGGAGGCACAAGCAACCATTTGACGAATGACTTCCACTAAAAAGGTAATCCTCTTGTCAACTTCATTTTCCATGGATTAATTTATGTTTTTATTGGTTAAAAGTAATTTTTGAGTAGGATTTCACGAGGGTAGGTACGCGTGGGGATCGTCGGAGGTGGCTTATATTGTGCCCTGCAGAAAATACATATTTCTGCAAGTGGACTTATGGTTGACCTGCAGTGATTCCTCTCTATATATAAACCTCACCTACATCGTGTGCAACTCAAAAAAATTTCATGTATGTTTGGCCAATAAAAATTCCCAATAAAGAAAAATAAAGATGATCACTTCTCCTTGTGGCTCCAAAGTAGGTTTTTGACTGTCAGAATGTTGGAGTGGAGGGAGATATAACATGAGGAGAATTATTATTTCACCGAGAATGACCCAGACATGATTAATGCCCTCTGGCAGTGTGGGTTGTTGAAGTTCTTTAAGATCCAAGGCATGAGGGCCCAATTGAGGTTGCTCGAGTATTTAGTCCACATCTGGGATGTGGATCAGTAGGTATTCCATGTGGGAGCCTACATACTCTCTCTAGATATCAAGGATATATATTTTTTGATGGGATTATCTCACCATCGATCCCGTGTGATATTGACAGGCAGTAGAGGTGGTGGTCTACTGATGAGTGAGTATATTCTCTTATATTGTGAACCAGAGGCTGAGAGATGCAGTGGCAGGGTTTCCATTATGGATGTCCGAGATTTACCCCTTCAGACTATCCTTTTCACTATCTCATAGATGGTGGGGAGTGCATCTCCTTATATGGCTCTCCAGAGTTACTTCTAGTATGCAGTGGAGTGCATGGAGCCCCGGGTATTTAACTTGTGTGACGAGGTTCTTTAGAGCATAAAGAAACAATTAACAAAGTGTAAGAAAGGTAACCTGAAATAGTTCAAGTGTGGGTACATTTTAGTGTCCTTATTCCTAGAGAGGGTTCCACACTTGTTCTTACAAGTAGAGTGGGGCATATCGGCCCCACAAGATCCAAGAAAGAAGAGGTCATGTGACCTCATGGATCGGCATGTGACTAGCCCCATCATCAAATATAATGATGTGTTATTTGATTGTTTGAGGCCTAAACTACTGATGGTAAATGATTATGCGTATGACATTTTGGACTTTAGAGGTGATCTAGACTTAGTTTTTCCTAAAGGTTCTCAGTGGGGGAACTTAGGTAAGAAGCACATTTTGTTTTTATATTTTTTTTGTAAATTTTGAAACATGAAATTTTTTTTATGTGTTTAATTCGATGACTAATCAAAATCCCTTTGACACCATAGATGTATGACCTCAACGACCTTCAGGTACATACCCTATCCATAGGCGAGGGGAGGCATTCGAGGTAGTAGGATTGGTTTTCATTGATTACGAGAGAATAGAGAAAAACCTGGAGGGGTTGACAGTGGATGTCCCAGATATCTCAATTGATGAGATCCTGAGATGTTATCAATGCCATACCATGGGTGTATCCGGTTCTCTTAGTTGACTGCTCCATAAGGTATCATAGGAAGTCATTTGTTATTGTGAGCAACATCCTTGATGCTAGTTTGTATATGAAGCCATGTGATTCACATTTTGATATTTTGGTATTCGGACAAAAACACTTTTTGTAAAAAGTTTTATCATTATATATACATGAGGCTTCTACCATATTACTTGATTTATATACAAAATGTGGTTGGATTTATAAATGTCTCAAATGTCTGTCTAAAACATAATTAGCTAATGCGTTTGTTAATGTATTTAGACATCTAGGAATGTGTTCATACTCAATGTAATCAAAATAATGTTCCAAGAGGGGAATTCGTAAATATACCCTTAATAAAGTAGAACTTCAGATAGCATAAACATTACTCAACTATAGTACTACTAACTGTGAATCAAGTCATACAACAAGATGACAGATTCCAAGTGAAACAACGTCGGTCAACAATTCAATGACTGCACTGTATTATGCAATATTGTTAGTTGCATGACCGAGGCAAACACCGTGTAGATTGATTAATTTGTTCGTGGGTGTGTATATTTCCCAAGCAGCAGATGCTAGGTTCTGATTACTATGACGAGTTCCATTAGCAAAGCCAATGTAGGGTAGTGAAGAGACTGACATTTGGAAACCAAGCACAACGCAAGGTAAATAGTTGGGGGTCAAAACCAAACAACGAAAAAACACACAAGAGTATGATACAATAAAAATACAAGTACTCATGCAAAGACAACCTAATCATAGTACTTCTTCAAGTAAAGCCCATTTCAGGGTTCACTCAAAGGAATGCCATCATAATCAATTAAATCATAATCTCCCTTATCCAACACTCGTTTGACAATATAAGGGCCTCTGCACATAGCCTCAATTTTTTTGGCCCCTAGTAAATCACGATCTTGTTCATAGAGGAGAACTAGATAACCTTAAAAAAAACACATGGCCTGACATGCTTGTCATATTGGGCTTTGATACATTTTTTCTGAGCTTCAATCATCAGGGTGACACCATAACGGGTTTCATTTAATTTCATTATATACAATAGACGTTCCTCTTCAACAAAGGTGTTTGGAATAAGTTCAAAAACTAGTTTCAAACATGTTATCTCACATTCAATCGGTAGAACAACTTAGATACCATAAACTAATTAGAAAGGTATGAACCCAGTGGTAGACTTGATGGATTCTTGGTAGGCCCACAATGATGAAAACAACATCATGTGCCAACTTGTCTTATGAATTCCTATCATCCGTCGAAGCATAGTAATAAGGAATTTTTTTATTGCTTCAACCTGGCCATTGGCTTGTGGGTAATAGGGGGTTGAGTTTTCATGTCAAAGACCCAACTTTTCAGTAAGCTCAGACATCATGAATTTTTGAAAATGGCTACTGTGATCAGTAATGATAGCTTGAGGGACACCAAACCGAGTAGTTATGTGATTGAATATGAATATTGCTACAGTTTTCCCGGTGTTATCGAATGTAGGCATCGCCTCGACCCATTTGGTGAAATAATCTATCGCTACAATGATGTATCCATGCCCCTTGGCCAAGTGAAGGTTACATGTCATGAAGTCAATGCCCCATTTCGTGAAGGGACCAATGAAAACTACAGGGTGTAAAGGAGTAGGATGGGATTGTATCTTATTATTATATGTTTGGCAAGCATGTCTTTTTTGGACATTCATAATGCAATCCTTGAAAAGTGAGGGCCAAAAATAACCTGCTCGCAAGATATTTTGGGCAGTGGCATACCTAGACATATGACTTCCACATGCTCTGGAGTGACAATCATGCAGAGATTTTTCAGCCTCATCATAAATGAGACATCATCAGAAAATAGAGTCAATACCATGACGATAGAGAGTGTCACCAATAATGATGTATTGATGGGCTTGATACTGTATATGACAACAATCTGCACTAGAAAGGTCAGGTTAGGAAGTTTGAGTCTGGATATAGACAATAATATATTCATAACAGACGTCATCAGAACTGATCAGAAAAATGGATTCCCTAGGTAAGGAATCCTCTGCCACATTTCCTGTCTTAGTTGATGAAAGGTAACATATCAGTTCGGCGAAAACCAAAAATTTATTAGACTTAGTGCATTCAAATTCTATGTCAAAATCCTAGAGAATCACAACCCATTTGGATTATTTCCCCCCCATCAATTGTCGAGTGAAGATTTGTTGTATGGGGTTGCAATTGGAAATAACGATGGTCTTACGTAATGATATATAATGACTAAAATGTTGGACAGATTGTACAGCCGCCAAGGCCAGTTTATCCACATGTAGATATTTGGCTTCGATAGTTGCGAGACTCCGACTCAAATAGTAAATTACATGTTCATCGTGCGAATCATCTTATTGGACTAAAACCATGGCAATGTTAGAGTCCGAAGCAGGGAGGTAGAGGAAATAGTCTCGACTATAATCGAGTGGGAAAAGCAGTGGTGTATGGATTAAAGCAAGTTTCAAATATTTGAAGGCTTTGTTGGCAGTATTGTCCCATACAAACTCGTAAACTTTCTTCAACAGTCGAGTAAATCCCTACGTTAACTCAACGTAATTGGGAATGAATCGACACAAACAAATTTCCTTCCCTTGCAAACTTTTAAACTGGCGAAATGTGGAAGGAGGAGGTAGAGTAAGGATAGCCTCAAGCTTCAAAGGGTCAATCCTAATTCCATGAAATGACACAATAAAACCGAGAAGTCAGCCAGACTCCACACAAAAAATGCATTTGTGTGGGTTCAAACATATACGATAGAAACAAAAGAGAAGGAAAATGGCTCGGAGGTGTGTTGGGTGATCTTGGTGATGCATGGAATGCGTCGAAAGATCATTGAGGTACTGTTATACGATGTGCTTGATATCATGAAAGGAAGAAGACATGGCACACTAAAAATTCATCGGTAGGCAAAGGTACCCCAAGGACAAATGAAGGTGGTCTTGTGTTGATCCGTGGGAAAAATATTAATCTGATTATAGTAGTAGAAACCATCCATTAAAGAGAATATTTCACTCCCGGTGCAATCGTTGATGATATGGTCAACGAAGGGGGTTGGATAATTGTCCTTAGGATAATCATTATTGATATCCCTATAATATACACATACATGGTCGTCGCTTGTTCTTATTTACTGGGACCAGATTGGATACTCAATCGGTTAAAGCCACAGGATAGATAAATCTTTCCTTAAGAAGTTTTTCAACTTTGAGCTTGATAGCAGTGGCTTTACTAGGGTGGACCAGGTGAATTTTCTACCAAACGGGTTTGGCATTTAGTTAGGTCTTAATTTCATGAACAATGATATCTGGATCAATACTCAACATCTGTTCATAGCTCTAGGCGAAAATGTCATGGAATTCTTGAAAATTGGCTTTATAAGTGATGATCGCATCAGTGGAACATGAATCTCCAATGTGAACATTTTCGATGACTCCAGGTTTAATGGATATGTCAATAGGAACAATGGGTGATATGTTACTTAGGTTCCCTTTATATAGCATGTCATGTGTTGACTCGAGAATAGAGAAAATGACCACATTGGTTGGCAAAGTCGAAATCCATTCATAACTCTCTATGGTGTGCTTCTTTAGAAAGAGAATGGAACGATGATTTCCATTGTCCCATGGGGTGTCTTCCATGGACATGACTGACATAATCATCTAATCAGTGGGAAATATCATGCGAAACAGATCGGGAGATGAATCACAGAGAGAGGGAGTAGAAAGGGTTTTCGATTGAATGGCTTGATAAGCAGATTCAATTGGAATTAAGGGCATTTTTTCACCATAGTGGAGATAATCACGAGGGTCAGGTACTATCCACAGGTCGTGAGACATACGGGTTTCGTGAATAGAGGTGGAAATCATGTTGATTGAGGCGACAAAAGAAGGTGGAATATCAGGAGGTGGAATTGGGAAGGTACCCATCAAAGTTGAATATTTTAGGATACCCATGCCGACATTCTCATACCCAGGAGGTGTCTTCAAAATAAAGGGTATGTTTCTAGTACGAGAATTAGAATTAAAAATGGCTAGTTGGTATACAGTAATGACCTTTCCTTAGTGTGGGAAATGTTAGACATGAAAAAGGGTAGACACAATTGTATGCATGGATTCAATCCAGATATTTCCAAGTAAGAGTTTATATTCAAGAGGCACATCAAAGACCTCGACTTCGATATTGACCAATTTTCCTTCAAACGTAATAGACAATGAGGAAAGAACACTGTAGGGTTTAAAACTAGAACCATTGAAGGAATTAAGTGTATTGTGTGATTTAGTGAGAGGAGGAGACCCAAAGACTTTCTAAAATGTGACAGACATAACACATGTCGAGGCTCCATCGTCAATAAAGGTTCTATAGATATTCATGTTCTCAATGACAACTTGGATCTAAAATACTAACTGAGGAGGTAGCCTTGGAATGTGATATTCTAGGTCAAAGATTATCAAATTCGTATATGTGGGATCAATTCCACCAATGGCCTTTAACAGTTCCTTCCGTTGAGTGGAAAAAATTTGAAGGACTTCGAGAGATGACATCGTGGAGGGTGCTTGCGCAAGGTCTTATATAATGTTGTAGTTTTGAGCAGCACGCGCATGAGGATTAAAGGCAGACTTTCTAACAATTTCCTTTGGAGGAAGGAAAACAAGTGTATCGAGACTCGATTGTTCGATATGAAGAGGACCATTTGGAGGTGAAGTTGAGGGAGGTGGTTGAACCAACAAAGGTGGTAAATCATCAACTTTCTCCTTTGAAGGAGATTAATCCTTGGCACGAGTAGCGATTGCAACATTGTTATTTTTAGAATCACCAGTACACATAAGGACATACGAAGTGGTGGAAGGAGAAAGTTGGTCATGAATGACCAATTAGGCCTACTACTGAGAAGGGAAAGGTTGTGACAAAATGGTAGGTGTGGGAGGTTTCCCGGTTCCTTGAAGGAACTTAGTGACCTCGGCTCATCTTGGACAATATTTCATGTAGTGATTGTCACCACATATAAGGCAAGGACATATAGGTTTACACTTATCCTTATCACCATCAGGTTGTGTTTTGGGCATTTTAGGTTGTGGATTATTATTTTTATCCTCCTTGTTCTTACCCTTTTATTTTTTAGATTTATTATTATCGGAAGGGGTAGATTGAACTGAATTAACATTAGAAGTTTTTGTGGTGGAAGGAGTAGGATTCAGAGAACTTTGAAAATTAAAAGTATGTGATTTGGGGTTGGTTTGAGGGGCGTGCGTGGATTTGTTTTCAGCATGGAAGGTGCCAATCACACCATCAACACCATGAGAAGTTGTTGGGGTTGTTGAGGTAGTGGTGGTAGGAGGGTGAGGAGCATCAGGAATTGAGTCATAAAGTGTGCACGTTTGTGAATAAAGGAGATCTAAGTACTTAGTAGGACCAATCTCCTTCTCTTCAGTGACAACTCCACCCATGGAAATATCACATGATATTTTATTGATGAATTATTTGGTGAACCATTCAGCCAATAACTAATCAGGAAGGTTGATTTTTATCAAGCGTCTTCTTTGCCTCCACTCATGAATGTGATCAGAAATATGGGTGGAAGAAGATTATTTAAAGAAACTAAAAATGTCGGTTCCTGTCTCATAGTGAATTGGAAATTGGTAATGTGTGAGAAAAGACATGCATAGGGTATTAAATTCGTGAAATATTCCTTGCGGTAACTCGATGTACCACTTTGCAGCTGAAGCAGTGAGATTTCATTGGAAGAGACATAGTCTAATGGAGTTGGCCATCAATGAGTTGGATGAGCACCAAAGATGAAAATTCATAACATGATTGTTTGGATCTTCTCCTGTTCGACCGTCAAACTTGGGAATGTCGGATGGAAATTTGGCCGGTATGATGGGCCAATGGGGAGAATGTAAGATATAATAATTCAGGATCCTAGACAGGTCAGGTAAATCCAAAGTGGCTAGAAAAGGAAACTATCTATTCACATGAGGATACTAGTGATTTTGGGGAGGAAATCTTGTCGGTATGCCAGTGGAACCATAAACATTCTGCATGTAAGTAGACAGTCTTGACAGATTCAGTTGGGAGGGGTTTTGAGGCATGTATCCTAGAGGGTTGGGTTGATGGGGAATGCATCCTTGAGAAGGAACATTCGATTGAGAGTGTGGACCCCAAGTAGGATTGAGGGAACCTGGATACAGATGGTCGAGATTGGGAGATACAACAGAGTGGACTTGGGAATGTTTTCCCCAGACATTGAGGATTTCCTTGGAGAGGAAGAATCCAAGGTACATATGTAGTTTGACCATAAACCGGGTTATAAGTGCCAACTTGGGGTGGTCTCTCGAATGGAGGTTGGGCCCTAGATTGAGGTTGTGCTCCAAATTGAGGTTTCCCTCCAATAAGAATCTTAAAAACAGAAGTGATAGACGGACTAGTGCCCCCAAATTGGTTGGAGCCACTAGGTCTAGAATAATGAGTCCCACCAAACAACAATGGAGGTGGGATGTATGACCCTCCAGAGGGGCCCTAGGTAGGTGTGGGGATAAAACCAACAATAAAATTATACCTAGGAGGAATAAAATGGTTTTGTCCTCTGAACGAATTCTGGATAGGAATTGCATTGGAAGTATTCAAAGCATGGTACCTAGGGGGAAGTGACAGGATAGGTATAGACAGAGGTGGCATTCCAATGGGATCTTGATTAACCACCACATGTCTGGTAGGAATAGTCATAGCATGAGGAGCAATATCAGAATGGGCCATCTGGAGAGAACAGGTCAGACAGGGACCAACTAACTGAGTGTTTAGGCCAACAATGATATTGTTGGTTGTACCGGTAGAATGGTATAAGGGTCTAGTGTAGGTAACAGATGTTTCAGGCAGTTGTGATAATATAGGGAAGTTAGTATTTTCCCCTAAGTTTTCGTAAAGGTCCTGCACCATGCGAGGTGGGGTTCTAAATTCTTCACTAGAAAAAAGGGGATTCTCTACTCCAGGGCCTGTATGAGGTCCATTCGGTTCTCCAGTAGTTTCAACAACAAGTTCTCCTAGTGAATTCATCCAGAGAATACGTCTCTCATACCCAGAATATGGTAACAAAGTTGGAGGAAGTCGGAAAGCCTCTAGAGAATTAGAAATAATTTGGAAGTCTTCTAAAGAGGAAAAAACTTCCACTTGTGAGGTTATGTTGTCCTAGACTGCTCCCTACTCAGAAGAGCCCTTCGGTGAATTAGGAGGCAAAGGGAGATAACCTTCTAGATCTTCTAGGGGTAGTCCTTTCATCCTACGTGAATGGTGTGGAGGGTCAATGTTGGTTGAACCAAACATTTTACAGAAAAAATCTATGGCCAACTAGGTAAACAAACAACACTTGCTAATAAAATCTAGAAATCAAACCAAGCAAACAAACCTTCTTATTTCGAAGTCACTAGTTGGTGATTAAATCCAACGTTGTGAAGTCAAGACAAGAAGGGGATGGGATAGAGTGGGTGGAAAATTTACGTTGATGACCTGCTTAATGGACTTACACCCTGGTGCAAGCTCCCACACATAATCGTGGGTATACCCTCCAAGGAGCTTGTGTGAGTCTGGCCAATGTCGATTCTAGGTACCATGAAGACTTGCCCCTCCATAGTCACCTCATGTAAGACCCTAAATAGATAGGCTACTAAGGTTACCAAGTACAATGGTGATTCCCGGGGAAACATTCGCTAGTCTAATCCATGCGCAAAGGTAGGGTATCTAGCCCGAAGTCAACTTGAGAGGCTTCCACTCATCATTGTGGGTATACCTTCAAGTGACCCGCATAATACGCACAATCTCTACATCAAGACCAACAAAGCAGTGTGATTAAATCTTCCAACCTTAATGTGACCTCAGGTTTGATCCTTGTGTGAGAAGGGATTCCAAGGAAAAAATGTTGCAACTGGATTTCAACACTCCCTATCAAGATTCTATAGTTTGTTTTATGCTTTGGAGAGTGTGCCTCACAACCTATTCCAAAGCGCTGGCCTAGCTAATGTTGGTGGGAAGAGTTTCTAGAAAATAAAAGTTACTAATAAATTTTAAAATTACACAGTGTTTTAGAGGTTGTTGTTTACTCAAGAGATAGATGGAAATGAAACTAATGTTGTAGGAGACCTTGACCCAATAATATGCAAGAAGAGATGAATGATGCACTTTTTCATTTCAATGAACTCTAATTACTGTAGGAATAAGGTGTTCTTTGGAAGAATGTAAGATACAAAATGCAATTCCTTTTTCTTGAAGGAACGCAATTTCAAACAATCATAAGCTATCAAATTTCCAAATTTGCTCTCTTTTAAAAAAAAAAAATCATTTTCTTATAAGCAATTACAAAAAAGAATAGATGACTTTAATTCTTCCTTTCCAAAACCAAATCAAAGGTGTAAAGAATAAAGGAAAATGAAATCAAAGAAAATGAATATCCTCAACACAGTACCTAAATCAAACTTTCAATGAAGATAAAAATGAAGATGACAAGAAAGTGTTTTGCCAAAAGAAAACGAAATTGACTTTTCAAATCAATAAGCAATCCAGAAAATGTAAAACAATCAAAAACTTTAATCAAATCGGATAATTTTATAAAGCAAGCACTCATATCTAAATCCAGATATTATATCCTTGTTGACAAAAGTCAAGAAGTAAAAACTTGTAAAATGACAAAGAAATGTTTTCAATCCCTGAAAACCAATCAACAACAAGTCTTAAAATCATAAAATAGTTAGACACTTCCACCAAAAGTTCATCCCAGGTGATCAAAGAAAAACTAGGTGACAGAAGGCAAGAATTCCTAATCCAACAAATTCTACAGGAAACGTTGCAGCTCAACAGTAAGGGATAGTGCGACGAAATGAGGTCGTCGCAGGCTAGATATAGGGAAGAATGCGGTAATTCTGCACTGGTACAAATAAGTATAATGCGACAATATGGGAACGTCGCATGCTGTAAAAGAGTATAGTGCGATGATCTTTGTAAACAAAGAAAAATTGGAAAAGGGACAAAGATTTTTAATGAACTTATAGACCCATGGAGTCCAGATGGATCACCCACAGACTCAGAGACTAGAATTAAATGAAAAGAGGTAGGCTAAAGGCAAATGGACAACAAAAAACCATAAACAATTAGTATCCACAGTATGGTCACCACTTTTGTTATCGGATAAATCGGTAAATGCAGACATAAACGAATCTCCCTAGATCCACCTAGATCTAGAACAAAACAAGATAGGACATGACGCTTTCCCTAAGCTCTAATCATTGAATTTACTATTAGATAATAGATGAATGACATACCTTTGAATATCGCTTCTTTATGTCTTTGTTGTCCCTGCTCCACTCTGGTGCTCTTGTGCTATTGATCCTACAATGAAACACAAACCAACCAAAGTGAAAGCCACAATAGTATATTCAATGAAAACTTATGCATGTGATCAAGGAGTCATGAAATAAAATGACAATGATTTTATGGGAAAGAAACATGCCACTGTATTATATTGAGTAAAACTGGAAGATACAACCAAACAACCTTGATGTTGCAAGTTTCTCTTTTAGTGGCCCTTTGATCCAACACAAACACTTGCTCCAAATTTTCATGAAGAGGATCCACAATAAGTTGATAGACCAATGAATACCTCAAGCATCAATTGCGATAGAATCCCTCACACAATTCTCAGCCTATTCTTTTATTAATTCCTTGCTTACTTGCTTTCTTAACCTCTTCCATGAGAAATCCCTCCTTATATGGGGGAAAGAGATATGGTTAAAGAGATTAGGATGATCCCACCAAATAAGATAAGTGAGTAGGATCCCAACCATATGGATGCCACCTCATATTCTAGAATATTCCCTTCTAGAACCTTCGTTAACTTTGACCTTTTCTTAGTCTTTTAGTGTCGCCGCACCCTGGCTATAGTGCAGCCTATGGAAATGTTAAGCCCTAATATTAGCTCATTACCCCTTAATTAGGTCATATTAGATTAGTAATGTTATTTTATTTATGTCGGCTTTAGGCCATTAGTTGTAATTATACCTCCTAGTCTCCTATATATACCAAGGAGACATTTT